>QPKB01000002.1:20012205-20073316 GCA_003546025.1 Camphora micrantha
TACAGGTGCCAAACTCCTTTTGGTATTCATTCATAATCTCTTTCGGCTTCAAGTGGTTATTGCATCGGACTCTGTCCTTAATGAACTCTTCAATAAGTTTCGATGATGTTGGGGATGTGTCATTCCCATCATTGGTTTTGAGCAACAATGCCGTGGGTAATAAGTCCGTACCTTAAACTCCGGGCCTGAATCAACAATGGAAACATGTATACGCCAAGGACAACAATCATCTTTACAACGTGCTTAGACTTTTTTCATCTTGGTCGACACATGTCGTAGAGTAAAATTGTTATAAGTTACAAATTTCGCAAGAGATCTTCTGAAGCATTCACGATCAGGAAACTGACACCCTATCCACATTTCTCGTGCTGAGTCCGTGCCAGTTTCGGCTATAACATCTTTAGGGGCCATTGTGTTAACAAAATTGACTTCTTCCATTGCAAGTGAATGATTCCTAGCATGAATGGTTTTAGCTCCTTGTTCATTACTAACAAAATTGACATTTTCCATAGCAAATGAATGATTCACAGCATGATTGGTTTCATCTCCTTGTTCATTACCAACAAGATTAACATCTTCCATAGCAAATGAATGATTCACAGCATGAATGGTTTTGGCGCCTTGTTCATTACTGGCCATCATCCAAGAGAGAGTTCCATAAACCAGTGATATATCAACAGTAGCACAGAGAGCATCATGTGCATCAACAGACTCAGGATATATTCCATCCCCATCAAAACCAGCTCTAACAAAACCAGCTATTGTGGAACAATCTTTTGTATGAGAATCTCGTACGGAAGAGAAATGCATATCAACGTCTTCACGAATATCCACGGTGGGATACACGAGGCGAGGCGTGGGATTTATAATCTCGCAAAACCCTTTGCTTATTTTCTTCTGGGCACTTGAACCGCCAACCATAACCCTTTCAATACAAGACATGGGCAAGAATTAAAGTTAGGCACGACAAATGCAACTATATAAATATTAAAGAAATAGAACATAGATACGTATTGAGAGGCTTCACATTTCTTGTTTACAACGTGAACTTTCATGTTGACATACACGTGTAGCCCATCTTGCTCACTTCCAGACACCATCAACATTCCCATAATATCATTTTCATCTTCCAAACTAATCAACGAAAAAACAAGTCCATTAATGTGATGAAGGTATTTCATGCTTACATCCTCAATATTGGCATCCCAATTAGACAAAGCAATGGCTTCATTCAGCAACGCGCCATATGTTATGCTCTTAGCTATAGACCTCATCTTCTGTCTTCCACCATTGTAGACCGGACGTATAATATCAAAGACAAGCTCTCCATCATAGTGAAATATGATGGAGATCCCATACTCAGTCATGCTACCGACACAAATAATCAGTCATATGCGTTCTACTGTCCATTTCTATTTCTATTTAAAAGGAAAAAAATCACAAGAGAAGTTGACTCCCCTGACACTGTTTTCCCTCTAGGGTTACAGATAAATGAGAAGTGAAAATGAAATCATTTGTTGTGTGTTTGTTCCAACCTTTATATAACAACCCTACCATGTAAATAACCGTATTCACCATTCTTTTGTGCACGTATTTGAGTACCCATCTTCTATTACTTAAAAAGGGTAAACCCTAATATGCAAATACGTTTATTCACCATCTTCAGATGCCCTCAGTTCGGGATTGTGACAATAAACAACCTTAGAACAGCCAAAGTTGTTACCTTGATGATTTAGCCACCCAGCAATAATTAGAAAACAAGATAATGCCATGAAAATACTGTATATCAAAAGCCCTAATGAAGTTTTCTCAAAAAGGAAAACAAGAAACTCAAAATCTATGTTAGCTATTGCATAAAAGAAACATGAAAATGTGTTATGCCTACCTCTTAATGAAGATCAACAACCTCCACAAGGAATATGCAAGTTGGAGGAGAGTTCTGGTTCATCGTGTATTCAATCGCAGATGAAAAAGGAAGGAGATAAGGCAGCCGTGACGGGGGGCGCGCACACACACACACATATATATATATATATATATATAGATAGATATAGAACACTAGCAACGACGTCGATGCTAACTCTCGATATTAAGTGACGACATTGTCGCTTGTTGAAAAAAGGAAAAAACTAAATAAAATTTGGCTGGAATACCGGTTTCGTGCCATATATGCTATTGTTACCTGCTCTGGTTAGTGGCCATGTATGGGCCTTTTTTAAGTAAAATTCTCTTTATTATAAGAGTTTTTGTTTTCTTTTGCATGTTTGTAAACATTTTAAAATCTGTTTATTTTACTCAAAAGTTAATATTTTCATTAGGAATATCTATCTTTCACTCTTCATAAATATTGTTTTTGTTCTATCATCATCAAAGCCTTAAATTGATGAAGATTTGTATTTTTCATTAACAATAGTTTTACTTTTCTTTTTAGTAAATTTATTATTTTGATTATCTTTAGCACTTTAAGTTGACTAGGTTAATTTTTTTATTTCATTGCTTTTTATTTTTAATATATTTTAATAGTTTTTAAGCTAAATGTTATCATCGTTAAAGATATTTACCATGGTGTCTTCATCTTTTTTTTTTATTTTTTTTATTTTTATAAGGGAAAATTTCAAATAAGGCTAAACGTTTACCCTTATTTCAAAAAGGACACGAGTTTCAAAACTTTTCATAATAATCCCTTAGTTTTCAGTAAATTTTTCTCTTGATTTTTTTTAAAATACTCAAAATACCCTTCATTGAAATATAACTCTCATTCACTTTCTCTATATTTTTCTCATTTTCTTCACCGGTGTCTTTCTAGTGATCAAGGATAACCAGCGATCCCACGACAATCGGTTGCATGTAGTCATTGTTGGAACCATATATATAATGGCTTTTAATGAAAGGTAATTTGGGTATTTTAAAAAAATTAGAAAAAAAATCACCAGAAAATACCTTCAAATGGCTAGACGACCTTAATTGAAAACTTACTAAAAAACCTAGGAACTAATTTGAAAATGAAGCTTATGTTCTTTTTTGAAATAAGTAAAAAACTTAAAGACTTATTTGAAAGCTTCCCTTTTTATAAAGATGGGTCTTCATTTTATCTCTTGCAAAAGTCCATTATATTATGACAAGGACTAAAGGCTATATCGTGCTTTTCATCTGACAGGGCTTTATACTAGCTATAGTTCCATTCCCCTTGTGGACTGAGACAAGGGGATCTCCTGTCTCCCTGCCTATTCATTATTGCATAGGAAATCATAAGCCTCAACCTCCACAAGTTGACTGCCAATGGCCTCATTTCCCCCTCTCCAAAATCCCTACCACTCCTTGCCAACTATTCTATTCGGATGATATTATTCCTTTCCTCAGAGGTTACAAACCAAGTTTGCTTGCTCTAAAACAGGTCTTATATATGCTCCTACCAATGCAGCTCGGGCTTGCTCTAAAACAGGTCTTATATATGCTCCTACCAATGCAGCTCGGGCCAGTCTATCAATTTAAGGAAAAGTAAACTCTTCCTTGGAAAGTGCCCGGTAAGGAAGACAAGGTAGATTCTGGAATTGACAAATCTTCATGAGTCCCCCCTCTCTTCCAAATATCTTGGAGCCCCCTTTATCCTTGGCACTCCAAATAAGCATCACTTCAACTAGTTGATAGGCAAGTTCCTGGCTAAGTTTTCAGGTTGGAAATCTAGGCTCCTCTCCTTTGCTGGGTGCAAAATCCTCCTCAGGCACGTTCTTGGTAGCTTAGCAACCCACATTATGATGGTCCTCCCTATTCCTAAGTCTATGAGCAATCACTTGGAGCGCATATCGATGAAGAATTTCCTCTGGTCTGCAGAGACTACCCGCTCTAGAAGAAACTTCATCCGCTGGCAGGTGGTGTGTCTCCCTACTGAGGAAGGTGGCCTAGGCATCAGGCGTCTCCAGGAGCAGAATGAGGTTTCTTTCCTCAAGCTAGGTTGGCAGGCTGCTTCCTCTCACTCTCTTTGGGCGGACTAGATGACCAGCGTACGCAACTATCGGATCAGCTCTCTCCGACATGGTGATACCTGGTTGATCCTTGATGATTGGTTGATCCTTGATGATATATCCCTCATGACCCAGTTGAGTCTCTTAGGCTGGCATGGTAGGATTTAGTCCTACATCAGAATATTGCAGACTCCATCAGTTGGAAAACCCACCCAGGTCATGATCTTTCTTTTAAAGAAGCCCGGCAGCTCCTTCGTTCAAGAGAGGTGCAGGTGGTTTGGGCACCTTTTATCTAGAATTCCCTGAATATCCTTCTTCTCCTGGAGACTCATGCGTTGCAGGACCCCCACCTTGGATTGGATCCAATCAGCTGGCACGAGCCTTGCTAATCATTGTAGTCTATGTAAGAGCATTCTGGAGACTCTTCTCCACCTCTTCTTCCACTGTCCCTTTGTCGCTGCTCTTTGGTAATGGACTCTTCAAATGGTTGGTGTAAGGAATGAAATTCTCCCGTCTCCCTCCAGCATCTGGCAAAAGCTGTCATTCAGTTGTGATAGGTTGGCCAAACAGGGTGCTTCCTCTATTTTTTTTTTTACAACCATTTTTGTCATCTACAAAAGTAGGAATGATCTCATCTTCAGAAACTACAAAGCCTCCTTGACAAAGGCCAAGATCCACCTGACAGAGCTCCTCTCATCCTCTCTCAGGAAGTTAGATAAACCTTTTTCTACTAGGCCTCTCCTTGGAGTTTTGCAAATTTTTGTCCATTACAGAGACTTGTTAACCCGGAGGTGTGGTGATCTTTATTCTTTCTCCTTTTTCTTGTACAGAAGCCTCTTTGGCTGCTCTTTTAGGGGCTCTTAGCCTTTGTTTTATTAAATTTCTCCTTCTTCTAATTCAACTGCCTTTAAGCAAAAAAAAAAAGAAAGTTTCATTCCCCCAATTAGAGCCACCAATCAAAGTTTATTTAGTTTATAACAATTTGATTCCATTTTTAACGAGTTCAAAATTCAAATCATTAGTCCGATCATTTATTGGCTTTGTTTCACCATCACAGTCTTCCACGTCAGTCGAAGACACTACATTTTGAACATTTGAATTGGATGCGGAATAAGGGGGTATGCGATTTGTGTAGTGTTTTTTTGTTGACGTGGCGGATTGTGAGTGGTCCACTTACGGTCACTATGAAACGAAGAAGTCCGTAGCCGATCTACTCACGGTCACCGTGAAACAAAGGAGTCTAGATCCACTATCGGCTTTGCTTCACGATGACTAGGCCATGTCTGCCGAAAACATTGCACAAACACTCACAAAAGATTCCCAACTCTTGCTTCACTAGCTAAAGGAAATGCTAGCGAGGTACATGTATGGTACAAAAGAGTCTTTGTGGATTAATCTTTTGGACACCTTTCTACCATAGTTACTAATTTCTTACCATTTCGTCCGAAATGACCAAGAATTTTCGATCTGGTCAAGTAGCAGAAATGAAATTTCAGTCAAAACTTTTCGTTTTGAATTACGGTCAACTTCAGCCGAAATTTGTGATTTCGCTGAAATGGTATTTGACACAATTAAATTTTTTTGCTTTTTATACACATATATACTTTGTATTTCTTATTTTTCTCTAAAATTTAATTCCAAAAGGCTTTACTAGAATGGAATAAATCAATATTTATTATTTTATATATATTATTTTTTATTATTTTTAAATTATTATTTCTTATTAAATTATTTTTAGTATTTTTTATTAAATTATTTTTATTTTAAATATTTATTATTTTTATATATTATTTTTATTTTGAAATTATTATTTTTATTTTTCTACTTATATATGTACATATATTATTTTATATTTTCCCAAAAATATAATTCCGAGAAATTTCGCCGAAATTCAAAATTGGCCAAAACTTTTTATTTTGGAGGCAAGACCAAAATGGGGTCCAAAACGATATTGATAATTTTGGTTTCTACAACTATATGATTCTATAGTATGATGAAAAAGTTGTTCTAATTGTTCTTGTGACTTGGCATGATTTAATTATTTTTATAGAGAATAAGAAATAATAAACTAGTTTTTCTTTTTTTTAAATAGAGAGGCTTTTGAGGGGTGAAAATATATAATCACCCTAATCTAAAATTGGGTATAAAAAAAAAAAGGACGTACAAATACAATAGGAAATTTTCTTTGGGGGACAAATTATAAAAACAATTTCTCAAGGAGCCATTTGTTAAAAATCATTGCCCATGAAAATAAAGCACATAAATATGTTTTCTCTCACCAGGCTACAAACGTTAGTGAGAGACCCGGGGGCAGAACCAAGATGTAAGATCTCATATCCCGATGATATACTTACTTAGTTAAATAATATTTTTAGCTAATAAAGTATGTTTAGAGGCTAAACAAGTGTAGTTTACTGTTAGGAACGTGTATGCGAAGTTTGGTTGAGATTCGAGTTTGTTTGGGTACAGTAGTGGGTAGTTTGCAATTTTTTTTTAAAGTTTTTGGCGGTCTTTTTCTTAATTTCTATTTTTCGAGATCTTGGTATCGTTGGGTACATAACCTGATTTTGCCGGACTTTTTCCTTTTACTGTACCCCAACCCGAACCCTCGAACCCTCTCGAATTCCAACCCGAAGACCATTGAGCCATTTTACAAAATTTTCAGAATATCCCCTTTTTTGGTCACATCGCCCAAATCGACCCTTCACCCATCTTTACCATCCCCTCTTTGAGTTCTTTCTTTCTATTTCTCCCTCTCTCAGTCTTCTTGCTGCAATTAGACACCAAGCCACCCCCGCCTCCTTCGATGACCAGCATATCCTCTCCGGTGAACTGCTCCCTCTCTTCGGCCATCCGTGTTTCGAACATCCTCGACACCTCCCTCACTCCTCCCTCACTCCTAGGTAAGCTCCTTTGCCTAGCTTGGGTTACGTGTGTGTACTTTGAGCTTAGGGGTCGTTTGCTTTTTACGCATGAGATGCGTAATTACAGTTTACATATGTAAATGTCCCATATGTAAATATCACATATGTAAGCTTTACGCATGTGTTTCAATTTACAACGTTTGTCTACTGATGCCATTTTCACATCATTTACGTATGTGATTCATTTTACCACGTTTGTTTGAATTACATGTGCAAATGTAAGAAATTTATTTTCAATGGATAAACAGACAAATTCATTCCATAAATATAATGTTTTCTCAATGAAGTTCAATGTATATCAATTCCATACAGACAACTCACATTCCATGAATTTCAACGTATTTTAACTTCATGAATTGGACAATTCATACAGACCCTGGTGGACATTTGGTACTACCCCAGGCAAAACCAGCATTCATCCAGTCCACCTCCAACTCAAGCCGAGCCTAACTCAGCACTCACTGTTAGATTATGATTTTTAGAATGTTTTTTTATTTAATTAATTATGTTTAGTTTCAAATAAGCATGATTAGTTGTTAATTAGTGTTGATTAATGTGTTAGATTAATTATATGATAAGATAATATGGAATTATTGGTATCAATGAATTTCTAGAATTGTGTTGGACATTTCTTGTTTTGGACCCATATTGATTTGAAATGCCATTTTATGAAAATAGGGTATTTTCTATAAAAAAAGGACTTATTTGTAATTCTGATTTTATGAGATTTTTCCAAGGATGGAATTTTTAGATGATTTCAGTTTCATTAGAAAACGGGTCAAATTGTGATCGATTTTGGGAATTTCTAGCTCGGGTTCATTTGAATTCATTTCAGATGATTACCCAGTGAGATTTGATACCTTTAAAAACGGACTTATTTTAGAATAAGCAAAATCTTTCGTACTGTGAAAACTAAAAAGGCAACGATGGGTTTCGTGCAAGGATGGGGATTCGAACCCAAGGCATTTTGGAATCACCGTCACCGTCCGCCTTTTTTAAGTGTGAATCCATTCCATACGAAAAACCAATGTGATTCACTTTCCCACCATAAATGAGATGTGTAAATATGAGTGTGAAAACTTGCTCATTTACATACCATTTTCACATACAATTTACACATGAGGTGTGTAAATGAGCGTAAACAAACGTAAATATAGATAATCATTACGCACGTGAGTCATTTACATACGTAAATGGATGCAAACAAACGACCCCTTAGGAAAGCAATGGTGTAGCTCACTTCTTCTTCCTCTTTTTTATTTCTTAGGTTGTGTTGGGTGATTTTGGGTTTCTCCAAGAGTTGGCTGTCGACAGTGGACCGTGAGCAACCACCTCCTCCTCCATCTTTCTTTGCTTACAACCAAGGCAAGTTAATAAACATAGTTTCACATGAGATATGCTTTCCAATTGATGGTTTTAACATGCCAAACATGATTGTAGAAGCCTCTTTGCTCAATTTAATTGTTTTGATAAATCACATCCTATAATAGGTTTAAATTGAATGGAATGGATTGAAGCATTTGGAAGTAATATTTGATGTATCATTGTAGAGGGCTAGGCACTACTTACTATTTGTAATCAGTTAAAATGGTTGAAAGGGATCAAATCCCTGTTTCTGAACCGAAACAAGGAATCGATTCTCGTTTCTATAGCCTCACGGTCAACCACGAAAGGTCTCCAATTGATCGAGAGAACTAGGAAAATCCCAGGTCAGCTACTGCCTCGAACAACATCTTGACACATTTTCTTAGCTAACATTCTACTATGGCTGACTTCTCGGTCGATCGAGGAAGTGGGGAAAATGCAACCAAGCTACTTCCTTGAGAACCACCTTACGCACTTGATTTTGTATTCTGCTTAGGTGGCTTGGTTGACCCTGCGGTCGACCATAGAGCCGACCGTGAGAGATCTCGGTCGACTGTGGACACTATGTTTCCAAATGTTGGGAATTTTCCCTTTGGTCTTTTGGACCTAGAATTGGTACCCTGTAATGAAGACCAACTAGTGGACCACTGTGAGGAACGTTCTAAGCCACGTACTCTTTCATATTGTCGGACAGCGCACAATATATGAATTACTTTCGACTGGGGATGAAGTGAGGCCTTGCGGTAACCACAAATTATGAAGCACCAATGTAATAAACGGGTATCAAGACTTCACTGTCTCCTTGGACCGTGTAACGATGTCTTGTACGAAGAGACAATAATTGATCTAGGGTTGGATTGTTTTCTTCCCTTTGACTATCGTAATTGAGTTGCATTTTACTGTCTTTCCTTTAATGTCTACATGCCCTGTGAATGCTCCTTAGGTCTTTATTGAAGTGATTTAAGTGAAGAGTGACTGAATGATAGATGAAAGTAGTCCCCTTGGAGAATTTGTCATCATGTTCATGCAAGATAAGCCCAGCCCTCACTATTGTATAGGATTCTCATGTCAGACACCACTCAGTTGTATCGTCCGACACAAACGGGTACCTCTATGGGAGGACTTATGTATTGAGCGACTACAAATCATAAAGGTCTACATTCCAGGAGAGTACCTGATGGATTGATTGTCACAGGTTATTACCTTATGTATTATCCCGAGTTGACCAACTAATGAATTGTCCCGGGTCTATCACCCGAAGAATTGATTAGCGTGATGTCAACTCCTACTATTCTTTAACATACTCGGTACAAGATAGGAAGGCAGTGAGACTATTCCGTGGTGTATTGGTACATGAAGACCGCCCTATTGGTATAATGTTAGGTCTTGTCTTTACATTATTCATTGTCATCGATACTCATGTTTATATGCCTAGATTGCTTATTTGATATCATTGTACATCAAATGATCACATTGTCTTTACTCGCTCTTAGATGATTCCATCACAGGGGAAGGAACCACCAGCTGCCACGTTGTGGCCATCCCTTACCCTGGCAGAGGCCACATCAATGCCATGATGAACGCTTGCAGGCTCCTGGCATCATCAAAGCGAGTAAAGAAGAGGACCGTACGTCTTTGGGAATCCATAACCACCAGTAAAGAAGAGGAGGGATCATCAGCTGGTGGTATTATATAGAGGAGGGATAACATCCTGGCATCATCACCAGTAACCACCAGCCGCCATGTTCATCCAAGATTCAGGGATTAGATCTTTGGCTTAATTCTCTAAGAGCTTGAGAACTGCAGTGGTTCGGAGTGTAGGTAGGTAGGAATGGTGGTATTATATAGATGAGAGTACTGTGAGAATGGGATTAATTAGAATAAAATTGTTCTGGTAGCAAACTGTGATTCAGGCAGCTAGATGGATTAATTTCTTAAAAAATGAAAGGACAAGATTGAATTTGAGATGTGGGCTCTACTTTTGATTTGCTGATTGATTAAATCGCTAAGAAGAGGACCGTATGTCTTTGGGAAAAATCTGGAACCGATTTCCAGACTTGCATATCTTTGTCACTGGTAAGGAAAAGATCGAGTAACGTAAGAAGTCAGATGCGGGCAAGTGTAACCACGTTTGAGCATTGGGTTTTGACGTTTCTTCGCGTGGTACAAAAAATCACACATAGGGGCGGAGTTAAGTGGACGGTTGGGGCCATACCCATACACAAATGCAATTTGGACTATTCTCCAAATGGCTAGCTGTCCTGTCATATTGGTGGATAAGTAATGCTGTCATGCTCTTGGAGTAAGAAAATAAATAGAGAAGACGATTTTGTGGAAAAAAAAGTAGAGATAAATCAAAAAGTCTACTTGGACAAATTTTTTGGACATAATTTTGGACAAACCCTATGGTATGGCTTGAATATCATAGGGTGAATTTCTGTCATACCATAGGATTTGTCCAAAATTCTGTCCAAAAAGTTTGTCCAAAATTCATAAGCCATACCATAGGATTTGTCCAAAATTCTGTCCAAAAAATTTGTCCAAGTAGCACTACTCGAGATAAATTATCGAAAAAAATCTTCTTAGATGTAACAGGGATAAAAAAGTCCCTCGTAATTGGCCCTCCTTTCAATTTTCAGTACTTTTTTCCTCCTCTCCTACTTTTTCTCTATCCCTCATATTCTATTTCTCGCCCAACACCCTCCTCTATCTCTCTCTCTCTTCAATGATCTTTCATTTTCATTCCATTCTCAAAACCCCACATTAGGCCTCTACTTCCATTAAAAAGGAAAAAAAAAAAAGAGATTTCTTATACTCTAAAGACGACATCTTTTTTTCGTTAACAGAATTACCAAATCACATGCTTCTATCTTTATAAGAAATCACTTCTCATTCACCCTTTGAAACTCTGTTTCTTCCCATCTCAAAAGCCTACTAACTACCAACTTGCCCCTAATAAAGAAATACCACAATTTAGTTTTCATCTAAATTATTTCTATCCCATATAACTTTTTACAAATAATATTATATTTGAAAACTTTCCTATGAAATTTTAGTTTTTGTATATTTTTTTATACTATGAACTATTGTCAGTGCTAAGCACATTCATGTTTTGTTAGTGTATTTTATTCCAAACAAACAAGTCCTAAAAAATTATTTGATATTCATTTTGGAAATTCACTTTTTATCGGTCCTTGTACACACCATAAGACGGTGATCAACCATTTCATATTCATGTTTGTAATCGATGTGCGCTGTCGTTCATAATCATAAGCATTGAAAAGTAATCAGCTTAGTGGTGCCCCATGAAAGATTCAAAAATCGTAAAACAATGAAGGAATTTGTTTCACCTGCGTGAACAAGTTATTCAATTAAAGCGAGAATGTTGATGAAAATTCCATATTTAATATTTTCACACCAATAAGATAGTCCTCACATAGCCATAGAACATATTAAAAAAGTATAACAAATGCAGAAGATGCAATAATAATATATTATTATAACATATTAAAATTGTAGAACACAACAAATGTAAGATTTAAACATTGGAAACCAAAAGCTTTTTTACTATCATTAAGATCATTCAATTAAGGAATAGAATTTGCCACTAGTTTAACTTGACTGATTCCTGAGACATAGTATTTGAAAAACTAATTAACATGGTACTTTACATGCATTATGCCTCTAAAATTGTTTAAACAGTTGAGCATAACAATTATAACACTAACCAATGCGTTAATTTGATTGATTCTTGTGACCTTGCACAATTTCTTTAACAAAAGCCCCGAGATTAGTTCCAGATGATCCTCCCTTCTCTATTGCTCTTTTACAAATCTCCTTCATTTCTATTGCTCTTTTCCTCAGCTCATTACTTTCTTCCTCATCCAAATCCATCAGCCATTTCACAATTCGCGCAATTTCCTGCCCTCGAACCACAATCTTCCCTTCAATCTCTTCCTTCACCCGCAGGCAAATTTTCCAGTCTTCTACAATTAATTTAGCATTAGGAATTTGGTCGAAAGAGATTGGAAAAGTAAGAATAGGCACACCAGCCTATATCCCTTCCATTGTAGAATTCCACCCGCAATGTGTTAAGAAGCCGCCAACAGAAGAATGGCACTAGACCCTCAACTGGTCACACCATGGCACTACTAGTCCCATCTCACCACTGGCTTCTTGTAAACGCACTGTATTCCCACGGGCAGCCCACAAAAAGATGACCCCACTGGCACGCAAGCCAATTGCAATTTCGACCGTTTGTGGGCCAGTCACAGATAAGAAACTACCCAATGAAACATATAGGATACAGCTTTTTGGTTGTGAGTCGAGGCAACCAAAATAGTACTCCATGTGGGTGTGGTCCACGGCCTTTGGGGGCATGTCTTGGAGCGTCATATAAGGGATGGTGGGGCCAACATGGTAGCTATGAAGCGAGAGCTTTTCCCTCAAGCTGTCTAAGATATGGGTCTCAAGCTCATAGAAGGAAGTGAATAGAAGGGAATGTGATTTGATCGCCCAAGAGATGGCTTCTAGGACTCTTGGTAAAAACTGCATCACCCTTTGGAAGAGAGAAGTTAGGAAGTCTGCTAACCGAAAGGAAGAGATACCTGGAATGTAGTTCACACGCTCCTCTCTTGTCTCTCGTGAGACATGTGAGAGGTCATTTAAGCAAAATATTTATATCATTTGAGACCTTTTAGGTGGCGAGGATTTAGGAATTATGACGAAGAAATATGTCATTTGCAGGAGACAAGCCATCACATCATGTCATGAATTCTCCAACACACTTATTCTTGACATACTAAGATGGAGAAATGAGGATAAAGAAGCCGCCGATAGTTGTATTAATGCATGGATTTCATTGTAGAAAGGAATATTTTCTTTATTTTTGCACAGGGCAGAGTCCAAAGTTTTTATTTTTAATGTGACCATTATTATATATATTTCCATGAGTGTGAAAAATGAAATTTGATATAATAGAAACTCATACCCTCTTAATGCATTAACTTAGAGAAATTATGAGTTAATGGAGTAAGACTCTACAGTGAGGCCCAACTATTGAAATCTGAACTACTCAAAATGAATGACCAGATATCAAGCGTATCTCCAAATTTTACTTTAATCGGAGTTGATCTCACCATTGGATTGATCATTTGATTAAGAACATGATTTATGCAATCTTATGCACATTCATTGCCAAGTTTTTCTTCAAATGGCCAATGCAATGGTGGGACCCATTCTAATTAAGGTAAAATTTAGGGATATGTCATATGTATGAAGGGCATTCATTTTGAATAGTTTGGATTTCAATAAGTGGGCCTTGTTACAAAGTTTCACACCTTTAACTAAGGGTTTCTCCAAGTTAAAGCCCCAAGGATCCCCATTCCATAGAATTGGGTTATGAGAGTGGAATCCGTATCCTCCAGGCTTTAACCTAAAGAAACCCTATGATACATATGGAACTCCACAGTGATGCTCACCCTTTGAAACCTAAATCATTCATGTCATATCCCCAAATTGAACATATATCAATCCGACGTTACACCTTTAGATTGAGTGGTTGATAAAAAATGACTAACACAATCTTATGCATAGCCATTATCATGATTTTACTAAACAATCAATCCAATGGTTGAACAAACCCTGATTGATGATTTGAGGATACCATATAAACCCAAATGGAATTTATTTTGACCAATTCCCATTTTATTAAGTGGGCCCTATTATAGAGTTACACTCTTTTTTAACTTAGGGTTTCTTTGGTAAGGGCCTCACAGGATCTAGTTAAGAGAGAGTGAGACTCTTAACGCACACAAAATTAGTTGAGAGCTGCTAAATGCACACAAAATTGTCTTTCCACACTGTGATTTCTCATGACCAATATTCATGTGGTAAATTACCTAAAAGGACACCTATCAAATTCACTACGTACCCCGACTTCTTTCTACACTCACCCACTCCCACCCTAGCCACCGACGTCGCCCCCACCCCCTACAGCAGCACCGCCGCACAGAGAGAGAGAGAGAGAGAGAGAGAGGGAAAAAGACAGGGAGGGGGAGAGAGGGGCCGGAGAGACATAGGAAGAGAGGGAGAGAAAGAGGGAGAGGGGGGGAGGCGGGTAATGAGAAGGAGAGGGAGATAGAATGAGAGAGGGAAGGAGATAGAGGGAGAGGAAGAAAATGCGGCAGGTGGACGACGGAGGGCAGGCGGAGAGAGGGAGTGTAGAGAGAAGGTGAAAGAGTAGAGGTTAGAATAGTTCAGGAAATACGGGGCCCCGAAAATTCGATTGGATCCTAACTGCATCATTAGGGCATGAGAATCAGGGCCAATTAAAATCTTTCCCTTAAATACATTTGCATCCCCAATTCCGGGTGGATCGAAGCCCATAGTGAGGTTATGAGTAATGATTAATCACCATAAACAAATACGGAAGCAACGATTCATACAATCTGTGCAGATTGTCACTAATGTAACATACAATAACATCAGAGCTGATACAAGTAACATAAAGGCCTTTAATTATATTTCAATTACAAAATGCATTAGAGTTTAACGAATGCCTAAAACACCATGATGACCTGAGCAAGAGGCATCTATGCTCATAGCCGGAATATAAAGTGAGACTCTCAAGTACCAATCCAGCAACACCACACTGCTGCCACACTTCACTAGGGCTAATCCCTCAACTAGTGAATCTCGTAAGACCGCCACAACCACCTACACAATGGGCCCCACTACCTAAACACCAAATGTAGCCGCATCAGATATACTGGCAAGTAAATATATATGAGTAACATGTGCCAATCGAAACCAATATGTCAGAAAGTACAGAAATAATGGTTAAACAAAATATAACTAACCAACAAAATAATTAGACCATTATATGCTATCAGAATGAACGTACCAAGGCGAATCCGGTACCCAGACTGGCTGGTCAAACAACTGCAACCCAGGCGAATCCGGTCAAACCCAAACAAGATGATATGGTGGCATACGTCCACCTCCCGATCTACAGACGGTAAATACAAAACCATATGCGAGCACACACACAAACTCACATGTACGCATACATATTCAAACTCCCACACACAAACCGAAACGGACACATACACACACAGACCCACCCACACACACACACTCTCCTAAACAAGAGGTCTGGTTAATCCTACTTATCCTACATAGGGTACCCCCATCACATTGTCAATAGAGCCACATGGGAGCCCACCCCGTGAGCATATTAATAGAGGGTATTAGACTAAGTAGCGAAATGGGTATATGCTCCGGTCTTGTAATATTCGGGAGGTCAAAAGCTAACCAAAGCCTATACAAATCTTATAGTCAAGGGCCAAGGGGAGTGAGCACTAACCAACCTAAGGCTAGGGTCATTCATCACGTGTAGGGTCCATACCGTCTAACACGATGGTTATGCGGGTCCGAAATGCCTCTCATAATCATTTGATGCTTCTAAAGTTGTAGGCACCTCGGGGTTCCACTACGCCACCCACTTAGCCCAATATGCATGGGTCCCACATATACTACCTCACAACCCACAAGGAGATTAGCGCCCCCCCCCCCCCCCCCCCCCCCCCCCACACACACACACACACACACACACTAGAGGTTCAATTCATATTCATAGGTTACGTGGGGCCAAGGTTCAAGTTTTAAGAGTAAATGGGTTCCAAATTCATTCAATTTAACACCGTTTTAATGACCCCAAATCCATTCAATTTATCACCATTTTAATGACCCCAAATCCATTCAATTTAACACCATTTTAAGACCCACTAATAGCTCCACCCCTTAATGTATTTCAAGTCCATACCTACAAATCCAAACAACCCAATTTAACACCATATTATTAGCTCCACCATTAGTGTATTTTAAATCCATACCCACCAACCCAATTATCATAAATGTACATGTTAGAGATATCTAACACATTTAGAGATATTTAACACAGTTATAGCATTAGTAGATATATTTAACACATTTACGGCATTAGTAGACGTATTTAGCACATTTCAAGCATTAGTAGAGATATTAAACATATTTAAAGTAGTAGTAGAGATATTGAACATATTTAAAGCATCTAGTAGAGATATTGAACATGTTAATTTAAAGCATCAAAACCAACAAATGTAACATGTACACAGTATTATTCATGTCTATGTATCTTGATCTCCACCACAACCGACTCTAATCCAATGCTTAAAAACACTTCCCTACATGCCAAATAAGAAGAAAAATATACCTAAGACATGGATGCAAGGTTCTACAATTAATGGAAACAAATACATGGAGAGACTGAAAATGGGTATGCTTACCTAAAGGTGAAAATGGGGAAGGAGATGATGAGGATGAGGAAGATGATGCTTTAGGGAAGCTTGGGGAGCCTTGGCTTGCCTTGGAAACTTACACAATGGTGGGAAGGGGATGGAGGAAGAAGGGAGAATGGGAAGGGAGATGTGAGAGTAGAGAATAGAAGATGAAGTGTTGTGAATGAAATGAAGAGAAATGGAGGGGAAATGAAATGAAATGAAATGAAATGTAAATGTAAATGAAAGAGAAATGAAAGGTAAATGAAAGAGAAGTGAGATGATATGTAATGTAAATGAAAGAGAAATAAAATAAAATGTAAATGAAAGAGAAGTGAAGGATTTTAGATTTGCAGAAATAGTTCGTAGGGTTTTACTAATAAGTGCCTAGCCCATTTGTTAAGTGAGTTTTATGAGATTAGAAGGGCTTAGGGTTATTTTGAGATGAGTTTCTAAATTGGTTCTAGGTGGGTTTTGGGCCAATAGTATGATGGGTCTAACACGTGAATGTTTATATGATGAAAGCTAATCAATGCACCTAATTATGCTACAAAACTACAAGCTAATCCTTGTAGCGTTTCACATGACGCTCAAGAGCCACGACCCATCTTTAAACACTTCTTCCTCTTCTTCTTAACGCCTGCCACCCATCTTTTAACACTTTTTAAGTAGCACAAATAACCAAAACAGAATATAAATAGGGGTGTTGGATGGTTTGGATATAAGAGATTTGGTGAGAACGAAAGGAGCATGTTTTTATGTATGCTGTTGCTGAGATAGGTTCTTGGTCTTCCTGATTAGGGCTCTTCTCCTAACTCAGACCACATATACACCGTGGTTTGGCCCTCTCTCTGTGATTGTTGAGTTAATGACATTTTGTTTCATGGACTGTTGAGATTTGTTTGATATATGATCGTGTGGATTTATGTGGTGGGCCCCACGATAGATGGTCCAAATGGAGGAGACATATCTGAGGTTCTGATATGAATAGTTTTATGATTTGTAAATGTGGTGCGTGTGGAACAATCTCACAAGTTCATCTTCTAGCATCTCTCTCTCATTGCTCTTTCTTTTTTTTCTTTTTTTTTATTTATGATTTTTGACGGGATTTGCAGAAATAAAATGAGGTAGATGTGGTGCATCACTTGACAAGGAGAAAGGTCCCACCAAAGAGAGCTCCCCAATATCATCAAGGCCCACATCACCATTAGCATCATCATTACCATCTTTGCCCGTCTCTTCCTCATTAACTTCACATTTTTATAAAATAAATGACACTTTTATTTTACTCTAGCATGTCATATGGGATGCGTATCCAAGAGTTTTTTTTATTACATATCACAAATTTATTAGATTGTTTTCATGAAGTTCAATCATGTAGGTGTTTATATGTAATCAATACGCTGGGTCTTTATATTATAGTAGGGATTGCTCCATATATCTCATGTCAGGTACCCTATCCATCTTGATGGGTGCACGCAAAAATTCCTATTACTTAAAATGTGGGTTGCACATGTAGTCATTTTTAATGCCCGACCCATGGTATGATTAAACATTATATAATATGGGTTTGTAGCCTTACAATCTTATAACCCTCTATATTTACATGCAGTTGGTTTTGAACAAAGAGATCAAGAAAAAATCAAATGTTTCGTGAAGTCCAAATATTTTAGTCGTAAAACAAGATCAGTAATGAGAGAACTATATATCAGCACCAATAAAAAAATAAAACCATCTACTAATTGAATGTTTAGTCACTTTTGTATATCAATTGATAATTAAAATAATAACTTAAAACTAAATAGTCAATTTGATCTTCTGAGGCTTGCACTCATGGTAAATTCCAGAGCCTACTCGGTGGGGTCCACTTATTATCGATAATGTAAACCTTGAAAACTTTGAATTTTCTGGTCTTGCATGTGATTGCAGGAAATCAGGATAAAGGTCAACTTTGACATTTTAGACCGGTCTGAACTCTAGTGGGGCGTCGGCCAGGGCAAGTTGCACAAAGATGACTAGTCAATCAAAAGAAGGCTCGTGAGCCTAGTTGTCAATAATGTTTCAGTAGGGACTTAAAAGTGAGATAAAATTTTTTTAAATCTATCGGCGGTTCTCAACTTTTTATGTTGAACTAATTCCTCCAAGTTCAGAAGGAAGTCGGATAAACTCCCATGTAACTCCAGTATGGTAGTACAGTTTCAAACCTACAAATGAGGTATTTCGGCATTTCGAAATATGGACAAAATTTTTCGAGCTAACTTTTAGGAAAAACAGAAAAATAAAAGAAAATAAATAAATATAGTTAAAAATAATATAGATATATATAGTTGAAATATCTTAAAGATAAAGTTGGCGCCATAATTAGGCCCAAACCCAACCCCTTTTATAAAATTTGGGGGATTTGACAATTCAATGCTAAATTCATGACTAAAAGACATCAAATGTCACCATAGTCGTTTGATCTTGGATCCCATGATATCATAGGTTTTTAAAAACCCATGATACCATGGGATCTGCATGTTAAAAGACATTAGCTTACTTTGAGTCACGAATTTAGAAATTAGGTGTCTAAGGGGTATTGAATTGTCAAATCCCCTAAAATCTGCCACAAATTAGTTCTATTTTCCAAAACTCCCCCCGGGTCCAATCCTATTTTCTAAAACTCGTCCTAAGCCAGCCGTATTTCTTATAACATTCCCAGATCCAGCTCTAAGCCCAAGCCCAACACCCCTCCTTGTGAGACACCCAGGCATCCAGCCTCGCCATCATTAATGCCCTTGCATTGAGTATCGTCATGCGAGACAACTTTTCGATACTTCTCTACAGTCTGGATGCATCTCAGTGGGGCAGAACTAGCATGCAGCGACAGTATGATGCAGCAAAATCATGGTGGGGCCACATTTGGTAAATCGAAACCGCTTCGGTGTCCAAAGGCCCCATTGTGTACTCTGCATCTAAAAGTTTAAAATCTATTTCAGTGGGCCTACCGATGGATTGGCCACCATATTTCACACAAATAGGCTCCTTACATTTTTGCCATTTAAAAAGAGGAAAATAAAAAAAGTTAATCACAGATTTCAAGTTTAGTTGATCCAACGGTGGCCATCTCACTACTTTGAATGATAACCTAACATTTCGTCAGTGATCACTATAATGGTACTAGGACTAACAAGAGGTTTAGATTTTCCAAATGTAGCCCCCACCCTTGATTTTAACATGGGTGCTGCATCATACTACATGGTAGTTCTGCCCGAGAAGTAAATATGGAAAAAAAAAAAAAAAAAGGAAAAGGAGGAGAGAGAGAGACAGAGACAGGGAGGAGCAAAATAAGGTACTGTCTCCCTCTTTCATTGAATCCTTTGTTTTTTGTTTTTTTTTTTCCTTTTCCTACTTATCCTCTTATTCTTTTTTTTTTTGGATTTTAGCTGAAAATAAATCATATTTGGCCGTTGCAAAAAATGAAAAGTATTTTTCAATGCATAAACGTAGTCCATTAAGCATGATTTTTTTAAAAAAACTTTGGGACTAACAACGCTAGTGTTGCTGAGATTAAAACCTTAGATGGTAATATAAGTTTTCCACTGTTATTATATAGGCGGAAAAGGAAGACTTATCAGTTCCTATTATAAACTATCTAGCTCTAATGAGGGCAAAAAAAAAAAAAAAAGAGTTTTTTTTTTACAAGAAGGCTTCTACAGTTTTAGAAAACCTAAAAAAAACTTACTTGTATTTTTTTTTCTTCTGCTTAATTAATGGTACCTTGACTGACCGTCCAACTAAAAGAAAAGTAATGAGTTCCCGGTCTTCCTTTTATTTTTGTATTACCAATTTTACTCCTTATATTTGTTGGAGAGTAAAAATGACTCTCTTTCACCCCTTACTTTTTTTTAACCATCCAAGGGGGTTGGTACCCCTTCTTTTTTTTTTTTCCTTTTTTTTCTTAACCTTGTATCCACCCAAGGGGGATTGGACCCATTTTTCTTTTTTATTATCTCTTTTTTATTAACCAACCAAGAAGTTGGGGCCCATTTTTTAACATTTTAACTGTCCAAGGGAGCTGGGACCCTGTTTTTACCATCCAAGGGGGATAGGACCCATTTTTCTTGCTTCCTTTCTTTTTTCTATTAACCATCCAAGGGGTTGGGGCCCATTTTATTTTGTTTTGTTCTTTTTTTCTTTTTGTTTTTAACCTTTTCACCATACAAGGGAGCTGGGATCCTTTTTTTAACTATCCAAGGGGGCTATGACCCATTTTCCCTTTTTTCTTTTTACCATCTAAGGGGGCTCTTTTTCCCATTTTTAACCATCCAAGGGGGTGGGGCCATTTTTCTCTGTCTTTTTTTTTTTTTTAACCATCCAAGGGGGATGGAACCCATTTTTTTGTCTTTTTTCTTTAACCATCCCAGGGGTTTGGGACCCTTTTTTCTTTTTTCTTTTTAATCAAATCAGCCAATAAGCATCCAACAAAACCTGATCAAGATCCAGTCAATAGAAGACATGGTCTACAGATTAGGTAAGTAATTTGACCAAGGAGACTCAATTTGCAGATTCCTTACATGCACCAAATCAAGATCATATATAAATGCCAAAACATAGTGGGTCATGGCCAAGTAAGGCAACATGTATCAAGAAACCACTTTGGAGATTCTTTGCAGCAAATAATCAATTTTATTAGGTAAAGTGGGTCCCGCTAATTGCCTTGTTGGACGTTTGCACAAGAAGTCACTTTGGGCAGGCACTGCCCGTTGATTAATTTCATGGTGACCCAACTTCATTTGCAGTAACATTTAGCTCACTCCCTTTACATGAGGATCCAGATATTTCTAGTGGTTAGGAACTAACATAAGGTGGGGCCCTATCACTTAAATCGGGATCCAGTCCAAAAGACATTACTTTTGCATCAATGGAAATGATAATCCAAAAGACACTATAGCAATGGGTAATATGGGAATATAGAAAAAGGAAATGAGACTAGGAACGTCTGTTAATTTTCCTTTGAGGAAACTACGGGAAAAAACCCCATAGGACTCCATAGGATCAACGAGGACCCAGTAACATGTTGAAGATGGGAGAGGTCCTCAAGTTCCTTTTCAATCTTTTTTTTATCATTTTGCGATGCGGTCGATATCGACCATTTTATAGTGGAAAAAATCTGATTGACAGATTGATCGATATCGACCATTAGGAGGAAGTAGTAATGGTCGATATCGACCATTCCGTCATGTTCAACGAGTAAGTTGAGAAAAAATATGACTGACAGATTGGTCGATATCGACCATTAGAGCTAAAAAAAAAAGAAAAAAATGCTATCTCTCTCTTCCGCAGGCAAGCGAGAAGAACGCAAAGCAGATGTTAGACAATATGACTAAAAGATTATCAAGAGCGAGAAAAACCACCACCCATATATGTCTGACAAGAACTGAGCTTTTGAAGAAAATTGATTTTAGCTTTTGTTATAAAAGTCCATAGAGGTTTTGATTCTATCCAAGAATCCCTCACCTAATTATTTCCTTCATATGTTCATTTCAAGAACTAGGCTTTCAGAGAACTGTAATCTTCTATTCAAATTTTTAAGAAGATCAAGGAAGAAAATCAAGAACAGTGATTTCATCTTTTGGTTGAAGTCAATCCCTCATATTCACTTCATTTCAGGAATTGGGTTCTCAAGATAGTTGATAGCTGCTTTTCACTTCAAATATCTATAAGAACATAGATGAAGGGGATGAAGGGAAAGTTCTTAAAGAGACAGAAATCCATTGGAGAAGAAGATGAAGAAGATTAAGGCTCCCCCTGTTCACGAAACAGCCCAACTGAACCCGACATCTCAGAGCTCTTGAAAGACTTTGGAGAAGAAGATGAAGAGATAGAACACTACATTGACACCATTGATAAAGAATACATTAGCCTCCTGAACCACCCAAAGTCTTAATTCCTTCCAAGGAGAGTTCAGACCTAAAAGGGGAAAATGTCGATTGTGACAGACGAAAGGAAAAGGGAAAGGAGACGACCGCGGAATGAGGGAGGAATGGGGTTCAACTAGTTGTGTAAAATCGGCAGAATGGTCGATATCAACCATTTCATTAAACAAATAAAAAAAAAATGGGCCCAAGGGACCTCTCCAGTCTCCAACATTATACTTGGTCATTAACCATCCATGGAGGTCCTTAGGGGCTTTTTCCGCGGTAGTTTCCTCTTTTCCTTTCGTTGGATCTTAAGTAAAAGGAAAAAGTAAAGGGGTGTTTTTGAGATTTTCTTGAAAAGATAGGCACCTTTTTGTTATAAATAAATAAAAAAAACTAAATCCAAATTTCAGCCATTTTGGCTGAAATCCTTAGTTTTCAAACAAAATCATGAATTTCAGCCGAAATGATCATAAATAAGGACCAAAAGCTTATGATACTCGTTTCATTTCGGCCACATGGCCGAAGCAAAAAATTTTGGCCATTTTGGCTGAAGCAAAATGTTATTGATAACTATGCTCCTGAGTTCTGAGTCTCCTGACCGATTCTGTCAATAAACAAAATCTTTTTCATGCACGTTTTATGTTGTGCATACCGTCAGAAACCTCAATTGAAAGATTTTCTCTTTTTTTTTTGTTTGTAAAGGATGTTTATTCAATTGAAAGTAGAGTTACTGAGCTTAGGACCTGGTCCTAGCATACAGAAGCGTACAAATAAAAAAAAAAGGTAAAGGAAGCCAACTGAAGATAAATGGAAACTAACTGTAGTAGTTAAATCTATGAAAGGTGATTCCAAAAGTCGTCCCTGGTTGTCAAGAGTAATCCAGTACCGTTCATTTCTCATTCTAAATGAGTCACCCTTGATGGTTGACCGTGTTACTTCCAGTGGAATCCTCTCCATGCTGCACGATGGGGGCAGCCCAGGTGGATGGGCTGACAGAGTAAAAAAGACACCTGTGGCCACTTTGTGAAACATTAATAGCATGTTGCTCCGAGAACTGGTCAGTAGAAGACTGTTGTTGCTCCGCCAGCAAGCGAAAGGAACTCCTCGTGTAGCTTTCAACCCTGAGTTGTTCATCATTGATTGCTGCTGCTCTAATATAAGGGGGTAGTGATGTTTTCTCTGAAAGAACCTCCGGAAGATCAAATTTTGCCAGTAGGTCCGCCACTCGATTTGCGGTACGTTTGCAATGGTTAATTGTCCATGTATCTAGTTTTGTAAGGAGCTCCATTATATTATGCCAAGTGGGCATTAGGTGCCAGGCAACAGTGGCCAAATTCTGCACAGTGGTAACGAGTGCCAGACAATCCCCTTCAATTTGTATGGCTTGTGCATCAAGAGCTCCCTGACATGGAAGAGACCCCGTTGTAACGCAAGCAACTCTGCTTCTAAAGGATGATTGGCTGGTGCTTCTGCGGTATATGCCATGATGAGCTTCCCCATTGAGTCTCGAATCAGCCCACCAATTCCAGCCTTGCCAAATGATTCATGGAAAGAACCATCAAAATTGAGTTTTAGCCATCCCGGGGGGGGGGGGGGGGGGGGGGGGGGGGGTGGGGCAGCCACTAGTCCAGTGAAACCACTTGAGTACTTCCGGATCCTGTGTACAAATGAGACATATTCCATTCAAGTAAGGCATTAGTAGCTTTAGAGAAAACATGGAAAGGGTTAACAGGATGGTATTGGAAAATGTAATAATTCCTAGTTTTCCAAAGATACCAAAAAACAAAAACTCCTATGGTGCAGATTGCCGGGGAGGCAAGGTTCCAAAACCAAGTGGCAATATCTGAGTTTGGTTGCATAAGATGAGCTGAGATTGGAAATAAAGTCCAAATAGATTGTGCAAAAGTGCATGCTGCAAAAATGTGGTTAATGGTTTCCTCTGCCTGATCGCAAATGGGGCAGATTGGAGCAACTGATGGGAGCCACCGAGCAAGCCGCGCTCAAGTAGGAAGCCTATCCAGTAATAACCGCCAACAAAAGATTTTCAATTTGTGGGGAATATCAAGGTTCCAGAGAAGCGACCATGGCAAAGCCGGTCCGATGTGCCTTGGCAGGAAATGTTTGTACAGAGTTTTGAAGCGGCACGTCCCTACTGGTTCCTCTTTCCAACAGCGTAAGTCAGTTGTTCCCAGAGGAAGGGAGAGGATTGCAAGAACAATATCTTCCGGCCAGAGTGCACGAAGAAGACACAGATCCCACAATGGGCCATTGTTCGTGGCAGTGATGAGGTCGACCACCTTCAGGCGTTGTAGATCTGGGATGGTGGGAGATGATGAAGTGGCTACCGTATTCAATGAGCAGAGCAATCTGTCTCTCAACTTGCCCTTATTTGGAACCCATATCTCGTCTAGTGCCTCAACCGACGCCCCTATGTCGATCACCCAAGTCTGATTTCGCAGGATGGAATCCTTGTGGTTGAGAATAGCTTTCCACATTGGGAAGTCACCCTGTTTGAAAATGCACTGACCGAAAGTGTTGCCCCTTAGATATTTATGTGAAAACAATCTGGTATACCAAGCCTCGTTTTGTAAGAGGAATCGCCAGACCAAATGGGCCATCCCCTCTTGGTTTTGAATGCCTACATCTCTTATCACCAGTCCCCCATCTGGTATTGGTTTAATAATTTGGTCCCATGCCATTGGACTCCAACCTTCACGTTGTGAGGAACCCCTCCAGAGGAAAGAAGCCTACGTTGAGAGAATCTGGTCCGACCCGCTCTTTGGGAGAGCTTGTAGACCGGTCCAATATTGGGGAATTGCTGTAAAGACAGATTGCATAAGAACCCTGCGTCCTGCCAAAGATAGTACTTTACCTCTCCAATGGCCAATTCGCTTGGATAGACGTGAGTGAATAATTTGAGTTGTTCTTTGTCTTGGAAATTTGATGCCTATGTCCTCCCCGAGGTATGAGAACGAGTCATTCACTGAGTTGATACCCAGTTCAACTTTAACGGAATTGACCAATGCTCTGTCAGTGTGACAACAAAAAGTGAGGCTTTATTTTTGCATGTTCGTACATTGCCCTGCCTCAGCTGCGTATAGCCTTAGGATTTTCTTGACTTTCATCACTGCTTTACGCGATGCTCTAATAAACAGAAGGGTATCGTCTGCATATTGGAGTATTGGAATACGGTCTCCCCCAAGCGCAATAATTAGGAACAAAGCAGGTTTTTGAGCAGCTAGCGCGTTCACCCTTCGCGTCAGAGCTTCGGCACAAATGATGAACAAATATGGAGATAAAGGGTCTCCCTGACGCAGCCCTTGCTTGGGTGTGATGAGATCCGTTAGATGACCATTGATCACCACTCGGTATTTAACTGTGGAGACACAAGTTAGGATCCGTGCAGTGAGGAGCTGGTTGAAACCCATGTGCTCTAGACAGTCCCGAAGGAAGGACCATGACAGTTTATCATAGGCCTTTTTGATGCCCAATTTCACCGTGCAATACTTTTTCTGAAGATTTGGCCTGCTCATCATATGCAACAGCTCTTTTGCTATAAGAATGTTTTCAGTTGGCCTTCTCCCTCGGATGAAGGTGCCCTGCATTTCTGAACTGCAGCGAGGCATTAAATGCAGGATTCTGTTGACCATCAACTTTGAGATAACTTTGTATCAAACATTGCATAGGCTGATAGGTCGGAATTCCTCCAATTTTGATGCTCCCTCCCGTTTTGGTAGAAGGATTATATTAGTCTCATTAAGAGCCGGTTCTAGATACCCTAGACTGAAGAAGTCTTGGGTCATCTTAATTAGATCAGGCCGTAGCAGGTGCCATTAGGTTTGATAGAAGGCAGCATTCAAGCCATCCAGTCCAGGCACTTTATTTTTTCCGATGGAAAAGACCGCTTTTTTTATTTCCTCCTCAAGAGGCAATGCCATAATGGTCGTGTTATCGACCTCAGATATGACCGGTTGCAAGGCTGTCGGGAGGAGGAGGTTATCCGGAGCTGGCGAGTCCTTGGCAAAGAAAAGTTGGTGAAAGAAATGCTTACAGTGAGCTAAGAGGGAGGATGGATCCGATATCGTATGACCTTGGTCATCCACCAGGCGATGGATGTGATTTTTTTTAAGTTGTCCTTAGAGACTCGGTGAAAAAATTTGGTGTTTTTGTCACCTTCCTGTAGCCATTGGATGCGAGACCGCTGCCACCAGAAGATTTCATTCTGTAACTGCTTTAAGGCATATTGTTGCTGAAGATCTGATTCCAGATGGTGTAGAAAATCATTGTGGTGATAGTTTATATTCCGTTGGATCCCAGAGATCCTATCTTTTAGCCTACTCAGGTTCATGGAAACTGATCCAAAGATCATTTTTCGCCAGCGCTTAATCCTCTGTGACGTGCTGCAGTTTGGAGGAGAAGGAAGAGCAGTGTGTAGCTCCTTGTAACAAAGAAGTTTCCACCACCATGTGAAAACTTGGTTGTAGTAGCCACATGTTTTCGAAACGGAAAGGGGGTTGATGTCGATAAAGCCGATAGGAATTTTGGAGGAGGATAGGGCAGTGGTCAGAGCCTATATGGGGCAAATGGTGCAGACTAAAATCCCCATAGTGGGTAGCCCATGATTGGTTGCCTAATCCTCTGTCAAAACGTTCCAAGATCTTGTTTAGGGGTTGTCTGTTGTTGCTCCAGGTAAAAGGGGATCCGACAAAGCCAAGGTCAGTGAGATCAACTTCGTCAACAAAACGCTGGAAAGCTCTGTTTCCAATGGAACGTGGGTCCCACCTTCCTCCTTGTTTGTCTTGTGGCGATAAAAGGCTATTGAAGTCCCCTAGAAGAAGCCAGGGGTCAGACGCTGTGACGTGAGCGGTAGCCAAAGATTTTAAGCCAAGCCATAAAGTGGAACGATGATGACTGTTTGGAGACGCGTATACCAAAGAGAGGAAGAAAGGTTTCCAGCTTCCAAACATGGGCTTGACTGCAAAGGACAAATGTTGATCCATGGAGGTCAGGGGAGAGAGGGATATGCGTGCTGGATCCCAGAAGACCCAGATACCGCCAGAGGCCCCGTTCCCAAACCATAGCTTACTTGAAGGGAATAACACATGTAGGCGGGATAGTATGCCAGTGGCATTTTGTGCAGTAGTTTTAGTTTCCGACATTATGAAGATGTGGATGTCATGCTTTGACGCCAAATCCTTTATGTAAGCACCTAAAGGTCTTCCAGAAACCCCCCTAACATTCCAAGTCAGAACTTTCATTATTAACAGATTGGGAAAAGAATAACTCCATACCTGCTTCTGGAAAAAGTGCCCTGTGAAGGTTAGTAAGGGACTTAATGTTAAGACCCTTTACTACAATGGAGACTTGGTGTTCCTTTCATCGTGGCTTAAACCGATTATCAACTACAGGTCGCAGTTGATGGCCGGAGTCCCCGTGAAGCCTAGAGTCCACCATTCCGTGGCGACAATGTTCAGCAGTGTCCGATTGGCCTCCTCGTCGAGAATGCCGACGTCGGTTCCTTGGAATGATGTGCTGATGCAGGTCTCCTCCGAAGGTAGCATCTGTGTCTGTGGAAAGGTTTCCATCTGATTCAACAGAAGATTGTTGGTGAAGTTTGAGTAATCTCTTGGCCAAGGAGTCAGAGCAGGGTCCTGTAAAGGTAGGTGGGTAGTGGAAAAGGGGAAAGGTATTGGAATCCATAGTAGTTGGTGATGCGGCCACATATAAGATAGTGGGTGTAGACCGAGATTCATGTCCGACTCCTAGAGGCTGAAAAACTAGTTGAGTAGTGTTGTCGCCGGACTCCAGGTTGTCGTTGGGTCGATGTTCCACAGGCACGGTGGGAACCAGTAGACCCAAGGTGTGAATGGAGTGTTCTGTGAGAGATGTTGGAATGGGTCCATTAGTTGGGGTTGAGGTTAACTGAGGGGCAGTATCAGTGCTCATGTGGGAGGGAGAGGTAAGGAAGAGTGGAGAGGGAGGGCTGGAATTTATTGGAAGGTTTTGGGGCGGTTGAGATGGGACATGAGACAAATCCAGAATGGCGGTGGTTAGTAGGTGTAGGTTTACAGGGACAGCCATGGCTTGGACAGGTAGGGAGTGTAGGGGCGGGGACTCAAGATGAGGTTCCTCATAAATAATCACTTGCTTAGTGTTTCGCGAAACCAATTCTTCTTCCAGTTGTAACGCCTTGGTCGTAGCCGATGATATCATGGTTGTAGAAACAGTACCGGGATCATCAACAGCCATGTGGAAGTTGCAGGCACTTGGGCGGTGGCCAGTAGTAGTGGCTGAAGATCTCAGACTTCCTTGTGGCATCTGTAACTAGTTGGAACTTGCAACTACCTGGACAGGCGGCAGGGGAATGTCCGCAGCAGATGGCAAAGACCCACATGGAGGCAAGCAAATTTGCTGCCCAGTCAGCATTTGGGCGGTGGTCTGGATTTGTGGGCCTACAACAATAGGGTCGGGTTCACAAATGAGCTCATCCTGTTGGGCCGGTCCAGCACCCAACTTTGGCAACCGCCCTAGAGGGTCCTCGCTTTCGTCCACCTGGTTCGGTTGTAGCGGCAGATAGCGGTTCAAAATGTTCTGTCCCTCTTGCGTTTGGGCAATCTTGATTGGTCCTTGTGATATCTATTGCTGCTTCTAGGAGCCGTGGTTTTACGCCGTTTCTTTGTTGTCGACGTGGTGGATAGCCATAGGTCGACGTCTCCATTTACCTCGTTGAGGCATAGTGATCCAGTCAACAACGGCTGATCGGTCGCGCAAGATAGCCTTCCCCGCAATTTTTCGATGTGATCGTCCGTAGAGCCCACAGGTTGTTTGCCTTTCTTTATGTAGCGTTGGCGGCAGGAGTGACAGTAATCTTGAACGAGGAAGTGCCTGCATAAGTCACATATTTTGGGTGGGTTCTCAATAGTGAACTTCAGGTAACGGGTTCCATTGGGTGATTGGACATAGACTCCATCAATGGGATCTTTCGCAATATCTAGTTCCACCAATGCACGAGCAAACATCGCCCTGTGAGTAGCCTGCCCTTTCGTTTGGGTTTCCTCATCAAGGCGCAGAAGTGCTCCCAGCGGTTCGAGGATGGTTCGCAGATGGTTATGGTCCCAGTATTCGATAGGTAAGCCTGGCAGCATGACCCAAGCTGGGATCTGTGCGATATATGCCTTGGTCGGGTCGAAATTAGGGACCCAGTTAGTGACTACAACCTGCCAACCTGCGATTTTCCAGGGGGAACCCCGGCGCACACGATTGAAATCCTTCTCATCCGTGAACGTGCATAGGAAAAAATGATTCTGTAATTCGACTATGGAGACCTTATCCGTGGAACACCAAAGCTGTTTAATGCGGGCTGTCAATGTCTGGAGTGGCAATCTTTCCCCCTGGCATTGGGCAATCATTAAAACTAAAAATTAGGATAAAAAGTAGCCATTTCCAGTGAGTGTTCAATTCATGGTTGCTAGTACGCACTACACCAAAAATTGACATTTGAAACGGTGGTTTGAAACGGCCTTTGCCCGTTTCAAATTTGAGGCGGTCTCAAACCGCTCGACGAGCCAAAAACCGCTTCAAATGAATAAAAATCCATTTTAACAAAACAGGCAGCTTTCCCTCCATCTTTTATCCTTTCGCGCCAATCTTCTAAAACGTACCATATCCCATCCTTTGTTCCCTCCATACCTCATTCCCTTGGCGCCCAAATACCCCAACGAATCCAACCAATCTCTTTGAGGAGTGTCTGAGACGAACGATAGGTGCAGGTGACGGTTCCTTCTTCTCTCTACTTCTTCTTCTTTCAGCTATTTATCTTTCTGCTGTCTGGGTTTCAAACGATGGAGATTTAGGGTTTCTGCTGGATTGTGGGAGTGGGTTCCATGGTGTGCTGGGAGATTTTGGGGGTGGATTGTGTGAGTGGGTTCCATGGTTTCATTTTTTCATGTTATTATGAAATGCCATGTTTCTGGCCTGTTCTTGGGCTCGGCATCTGCTGCAGTGGAAAATCCTTGTAGAACTTCTGCTGCATCAACTTCCGCTGTTTTTGTTAACATTGCAGTGGCAGCCCTATTTGGATCATCTTAAGCTCATCATCATTTCATGTATCAACGCAGAGTGGAGGATTAAAGCAGAGCACCATCCTTTTCTTCTTCCCTTCCTCTTCTTCCCCATCTCCTTCTTCCTCCACTACACCCACCTGTGCACGTTTTCCCTTTTCCCCATCTCCTTCTTCTTCTTTTCTTTTTCTTCTTCCCTTCCTCCTCTTTCCCATCTCCTTCTTCCTCCACTACACCCACCTGAATGGGTCATTTGATTTGGTGGTTTGCATTTAGACTGTTAATTTTTTTTTTCTGGTGATATGTTTGTTTCATGTAGAAGTTGCTGTGGAATGAGATGGAATAAGGTAGATAGTGTTAACCATGATTGATGCATATCAACTGTTTGTGTCTAAGTTGAACTAAATTTTTTTCTAATGCTTTAGTGAAATTTGGCGTATTAATGTTTGAAATCATGAGTTAGAATGAAGGAATTAGTGAACTGGTTCTGCAGAAATTTCTGTATTAATGTTTGAAATCATGACTTAGAATGAAGGAATGAATGTCAGGTGAAGGGAAGCTCACAAAGAGTAATAGTAGAAGGAAAGGTAAGAAAATTGAAGGTTTCATTGCTTACACAGGAAATTCTACACTCTAAGAAGGTAGAGGTGAGACAGAGGGAGAGAGGTCGTTTGGTTTCTTCTCTTGTTTGTTTGTAGGTGGTGGAGTTTGTATGTTAACTGACTTTATTTTGTTAAGCTTGCTTACTCCAAAGGTTTAGCATATAGGTGATAGCACTGGCTCATGCTGCTTTTGTTGATGCTAATGGAATTCTTTTGTTGGTTTCTTTTCACAGCATGGTCCTTATGAGTGCTTGCTCAACACTGTGGAAGCTTGTGTGATCAGTACCTTTCCTGATGTGGTGAGGCCCAGTCCTTTTTCTTTCCTCCTGGAATTATACAGAAAAAGTGTCACACATGTAATTTTTCTATTAATGTTTGTCACATGCCTCTTCTGGTTTTAGGTGTTATCTGGATGCTTTTTATTTCCTTATCTAATCACTGCCCACTCTATTACTAGCTACAATTGAGTGGTGGACACTGTTGTTTCTATTATCAGTATTAAGAGTATGTAGTTATATAATCTCATTTAGAAGTGGCAATGTGGCATTGTGAAAACTCTTTTTGATTGTCTCCCATAGGCAATAGGCAGTCATTAGTAGCATGACTATCAATATCATGTTTTAATTCCCAAAGTTGATTTTTATATATTTTTTTATGTTGTTAGTTTATGTTTTTTAATGAATGGTCACAGTTTCTTATTATTTAGTTTTGGTCTTCTTTCTGATTTTTTAATGAATGATCACATTTCTAATATTATTTTCTTATTTTCCCAACTTGATCTTTTTCAAAATAAAGTCAATAACAGCAGTCCACTAATGGACTCTTGGTATTGGTCTAGTAAGTGGCAAATTATGTGATGGCTTTAGGCTCTTTTTGCCTAACTTATGTCTAGTTAACATCAAAGAATCACTTGAATATGTAGACCAATTGCCACTTGATGGAAACCCAACTCATTTGAGTCTTGCTCATGTGGGTGCCTTAAAATTTTAATCAAGGTGGCTACAAGTTTTAATTCTCTCTGCTCTCTTTCTTGCTCTCTCTAAATCTGATGAGAAGCATAGCAAATCCCAATTCTCACTTTCTAGGGACAACATCAAGAGGCATCTTCTTGGAATATACAGTGTAAAAGTTTAACTCAACTCCAAAACAGAGTCTCACCAGCTGATTCAAACAGTAAAAGTGTCCACAACTAGTTACAAATAGCCAATGGTTATAGGAAATGCTTGTAGAAATGGCCCACCATTCCACAGCTTTCTCTTTCCATATTGTGGTATTGAACTTCTATGCAAGCTGCATTTTGTTTTTTTTTTTAAGAATTAACTCAGATTTCACTTGTCATGAGAAGACAAAGCTGCTGAGATGTTGCAATGGAAGCCCCTGTGTCTCTGATCCCCATATCAGGGCTTAAAAACCCAGGTCTAGACCACTGACAGCCCTTATTGCAGCCTGATGATATGGCATCAAAACCAAGGACTAAGAACATCCATGGTTCATTGGGTTCCTCTTGATCAGGTGGGCCAAATATAGATAGACCATTACCCTAACAATCCCTAAGGAAATTCTGAAAAAATACAGAGTAAAAGTTAAAGACTATTTTCTGAATCAGTTTAAAAAGAGCACAACCTGTCAACCATTACAATAGCAGACTTGTACTAGTTCACAAGGAGAGAAGGAAATTCATCAGAAACATGACATTCAAAGAGTCACATTCCACAGTACTAGTGAGTAGTGAATAGGTACTAGTAGCATGCTTTTGCTTTTGTTTCTTGAACATTTGAACAGAACTCATTTGGAATCGTTGGTGTTTCTTGTATATCTAAACAGAACTAATCTTATTTTGTGATGTGATATTGTTATCCATATATGAACTCCATTACTCATACCTTCTTAAACCACTAAATCATTAAGGTGTGTTCTTGGATATCTGCCAAGAAAACAATCAACTTCTTGGGCTCTATTCTACTAATCTCACCTGTTAGTTTCAGTGCACCCAATCAACTGGATTATTTCCCTGCCAGCCAATAAAATAATTTGAATACATGCATATTAAGATAATTTCAGCTATTCATTTCTCACAATGGAATCTCATTTCTAGTTTCTTAACAGGGATTCTATCAATGTGTTTTCTTGTAGTACTGGCTTCATGGCCTTCAACATTGGTACATGTAAGTGAATGAGTCTGGAATTTGGTTGTAGACTCATAGTTGTCAATTCTGTTTTGAACCCCATTATGGGTTGACTCTAGATTGAAACGATTCGGGGCGGTTTGGTGTTTCAGTGTTCCATTTTGGAGTTCCATTTTGATAAACTATTAAAAATGATATATGTATAACTAGAAAAATATGATAAATAGTGTAAAGTGATGCTTTTGGAGTTTGACTTGTTTGCTTTTCAGTATAATCCTTTTGTACTGTGAAGCTTTTGATTGATACGTGTTACCATCCAAAAAAAAGAAGGGACAAGGTGATTGTAACATATATACGCTATATATATATATATATATATATATGATTCATGCTACTAAATCAACAATGCAACATATTATTTCTACAAAGCAATCTGTTGTTTAGCATTGTTACATGTTAAATAAGTAATTTACAAGCCATGTGTTTGTGTGACGATATGAAAGTAGTCATTGCCTGAAATAATATAAATACAGACATTTACATAATCACTACACTACAATAGTGAACACTGGTGCAAAAAACAATACGAGGAGTGTTTTTTTTGTTAAATTGAAAAAAAAAAATTGCACTTGAATCTCTGTTAAGCCGAATGGGCCAAATGCTGGACCAAAATGGCCGAGCAGGCTGAACAGGCCCAAAATCTTGACAAACCTTTTTATAAGTTCGTTTAGTCACCTAACAGAACTGAACAGTTACTGCATGCTTGGACAAACTAAACCGAAATGGAGTATTATGCATTTGGTTAAGCAAGCTATGCCTACTTCCACTGTGTTTGGTCGCCTGTGTCTAGGTTCTTGGTAACTGATTTTTGTGACCCTGTTGATTGATGATGAACTAAGTTAAACATCTTTTTTGCTTATTTATTTCTATGTTTTTTAACAGTACCAGGGGCCGCCTACTTGTATTCAGCCTTGAGGACATGCAGAATTCAGATAGCAGTTCTCTCATATACTGCTCAAAGCCAGGTTTATCTTCTCCCTTTCGCGAAATCGTTGGGTATGCCACTGAACAGTTATCAAGTAGTAGCCTTTGTAGTAGCCCAAACGATGGTAGTTGTGATGGAGTTAAACTTGAAGAAAATGGAACGTGGCAATTGCGAGAAATATTTGCAGGTTCATTACCTGGAGCAGTACTTTCTATCTGCCCATACCTAGATTGTTACTTCTTGGCATCTGCTGGCAATATTGTAAGATATGGCTCTCTGCATTTACATGATTGACAGGAAGTATATGATGTTACCGAACAATTAATGTGGTATGCTCACTCTCACAACCTTGAGGTTGTGGGTTCAAGACACATTACCAGTCGGAAAAAAAATAAAATAAATAAAATTAGTGTGGTACATGGGCAGGCAGGAACCAGGTCAAGGCTTGTCCGAGCCTAGCCCATCTTTGTTATTGTGCCTAAAATTTAGGCCTGATATCTAGTCCATGTCTCGAAGTAAGGTCTGGCCCTAGTCCATCTGCAATTTTTGTTTATGTAATTATGTTGCTGGACTGTGCCATCTAGTTGGCCTTTTTGGTGCCCATAAGTTGAGGCCCTGCTCATTTACTTACTGATTTAGAAAATAGGCTCTGTCACAACCCGTGGCCTTAGAAGAACATGCCCAGTGCAGGCTGGCATGGCCCACGTAGAATATAGTATCAACAATACATTTTCATGTTGAGCATTTTAACTGACATTTGTGGTCATTGCTAATGGAGAATCAGTTCTTTTTTGCCAGCTTTATGTATACGGTTTTCAGATTATGAATGCTCTTCGCCTGAGACGGTTCACTTCAACAAGGACACGCTTTACTATAGCTTCCTTGACTGCACTTTTTACTCGAATTGCAGTTGGAGATTGTCGTGATGGCATCCTTTTCTATTCTTATCAAGAGGTATGCTGCATGTACTGATTTCAATTTCCTTGTGAATTGTGATAGTGTAGAATATGAAAATTTTACCTGATTATAATGCAACGGATCAATTGGATTTCATATATTTTGGTTTTTGCCCATACAATTATAGGTAATTAGGTATAAAGCAATATCCTGTCTAGTTGCAGTCATGTGGACTTATCCACCTCTGCTTTCTTTCTTGTATACCAGGATCTCAGGAAGCTGGAACAGCTGTGCTGTGATCCAGTGCAGAGGTTGGTTGCTGACTGTGCTCTTATTGACTTGGTCACAGCTGTTGTGTCAGACCGAAGGGGAAACATCTCTATCCTGTCATGGCCAAATCAATTAGAAGGTATGCTTGGAAGGTTATATGTTGTAATTTCTTTTTCTTCTGATGTATGATGGACTTCTTAAATGTGTGATTCGACAGACCCTTGATGTTGTTCACCCAGTATATTTTATTCATTTGTCCTCTATAGTGACTCCTGCTTCTGCTGTTTTTTATTGATTCATTGTCACTTTCTTCAGTTCTTCTTCAGAACAATCATCACCATAATCGTCAAGGCCTTGTCCCAACAATGTTGGGGTCGGCTATAGGAATTTTGTTTCTCCATTCCAATCTATTATGAACCAAATCTTCGAATAGGCTGCACACCTAGAATTGATTCTTTTAGATGGCATATATAATGTTCTTTTTTATCCATCCTTGTTACTTCATTTGTTCCTTCTCTAGTTGTTTTTTTATTTTATTTTATTTTTTTATTTTTATTTTTTATGTGTGTGTAGCTCTCATGGAATTTATGGACTGCTCATTCTGTCTTCTTGTTCTATATGTCAGATAATGGAAGTCCTGAATCTCTAGCAAAAAAAATAAATAAATAAATAAAAGGAAGTCTTGAATGCAACTTATCAATCAGCTGTTCATATTACATGGGAGAAACAGTTATGAGCCTCTGAAAGGTATCTCCCTCCCAAACCTGTTTTTTTTTTTTTTCAAGTCGCAGAAGGCTTCTAGAATCCTTGTTGGATATGAATTAGTTGGCAAATGGTGATGAGGTCTAGCTGATTTACTCAAACAAAAGTAACAATTGGAAGACAGATAGGAGGGAGGGTGGTGTTTTGGGGGGGTGGGGGGGGTGTCGTGTGCTAATCTGGAGTCCTAATGTGTTCTCAAAGGAGTCTTTTTTTCTTGATTGAACACCAGAATAATCTTTTCCATGTTTGTGTTATTGGTGACTTGAGATAGCTAGTTCGTAAAAATATCTAAATCCCAGTGATTTTCATTGGAGTAAGCCAAATGAATATTTTACCCTTTCATTTGTTGACTTCTTACTTCCACACTTTGTGCTTTACCACAAAAAATTGGTCAGCAAAAAAAAGCGAAAAAAAAAAAAAAAAAAAAAACAATGCAGTCGATGAGCAGCTGCTAACTTTTTCACTTGCTTTATAAAGGACTTCCAAACACACCCGAAGCTCTGCTATTATGATTTTGTTCTTAGATGAAGTTGATGCTAAAATTAATTAGAAAATGAAGTTGATAAAAATCATGTTTTTGGTTGCAGGTACATCCAGAGTACATGCTCTACTTCTGGAGAGGGATTGTTTGAAGGTCTCGATTGGCTCTCAAACAACATTGTGAACAAGGTATCATCATCTGCAATCTACTCTATAGTAGGACAAGTAACCATTCAGAAAAAAAAAACAGGACAAGTAAAAACATGTTATATATTCACCTATGCTTACGAAAGTTCTTTATGTGAATTGACTCTTTGCTGTGTCTGCTGGCTTGAAATATTCTTCTCCATGCTTGGCATACATTGCTCCCATTGATCATCGAGAACTAGGTGCTCTGACATGTGCAAGGCAAGCCGGGCTTGGTCCAGATACAAGCATATTGATGCCAGTTACTCTGGGAAGGAGGGCTTTGAGTCTAGTGATTCAGACATGTTTCATAAGCCAATCACACAGAACTGTGATGAAGAGGTGTTTGGAGCTAAATCTAGCATAAATTATAGCTACAGACATGTGTCTTCTGTGATTAGAGATCCTTCAAAAGAGAATATGAGGATTGAAGTGCCCGCCTATGTTAGAAGACATACAAGTGGTCATCTAGATAGTAGAGGATATGTGGAAAATCACTCAGTTTCAAGAAGCGAGCACAGGACCAAAGAGCATGTAACCATGACATGACCAGCTGCGTATTGATCATACGAGACGCGCTATTTGTTTTATGACTAACTATTGAAGACAGCCAACAGCCCCAGTCCTTCTTCTAAGAAAACTCTTTGATTTTTATTTCTTTTAGAAATGAACTGGACGAACCTTCTCAGGAAGTTGTGGGTTGATTTTGTATTATATATTTATGTATTTCTAAACATTATAAATTGTACATTTAAATTCAAGCTAGTATATTGATTTTTAAAATAAACTAACTGGTGGTGTGTGATAGTAATGTGTAGATGTGAATGCTACAATTTATGGGTTTTAATTTATTTTTATCTTTTTTTTGTGATTTAAAAAACTGAATTTAATGGCAAATAAAAAAATTACGGCGACATTATTTAAAAAAATTAAATTAGGGATGATACAGTAAAAACCGTTCCAATATCAAAATATGGAATGGCTTTAAGCCCTTTCTGTCTATTCGGGACAAACTTGTAATTGTTCCAAATATAAGAATTTGAAACGGAATTAGAAACTTTGGAAGTGTTTACAACCGTTCCAAAAAGGAGTACGAAGTGTTCCAAATAATTAAATTAGGAACGGTAAAGTAAAATCTGGCAGTGTTTGAAACCATTTCAAAATTCATAATTTGGAACAGTTCTTAAAATATTGGAACGGTTTTAGACAGTTCCAAAAATTTTCATTTGGAGCGGTTTAGAGCCGTTTCAATGGTTTAGGAACAGGAGGTTTAGCAGCGGTTTTCGACCGTTCCTATTTATATTAGGAACGGTTTTCAACACTTCTTGTTCGCTGTTTTTGGTGTAGTGACGTCAAATATCCATAATTTTAAAAGTGACACCTAAAAATCTCACTTTTGTCATTATTATTGTTGCTTTGTTATCGAAAAAAACAGAAGAATAAATGCCTCATTAACCACTTATTTGAGGACAATTTCGTAACTAAGGAGTGGTGGTTCTCTCCTGATTGTCTAGGGTCTAGCCCTAAGTACGCCACCACTTCATGCCCCTACTGATGAGCACAATGATTATGCGCGAAATTAGGGGCCAAATAAAACTTTCGTTGTTAAACCACACAGCGTGGCTCTAAAGCATGATCCCACAATATTGAATTTCGTAGTGAAGTATAAACATTTTCTTAGTTAACCAAAATACAAGTAGAAGCTCTATATATATATATATATTGATTTTACCACTAACATTTAAGAGTAAACATATTTTCCATTAATAAGATTAAAGTTTTACAAAAGAAATATGATTATAATTTATAAACATGGCATCTAACAAAAACCTAAGCTAATAAAATAATTACAAACTATCTAAAACTTGAAATGAATGCTCTCGTGTGTTGCTCAGAATGACATCAAACTTTGTCGTGGGCACACCACTCGTGATCTCCATTAGACTATGTATGATTATGATTATGATTTGCCAATAGGAATAGCATGTGATTTATGAGTAGACTATGTATGCAAATCAATGATGTATTAACCGCCAGGTAGTCCATGCACTATAGACTCATTTGACAAGTAATAGTGTTAAGTACTCTAGTAAATAACCTATTTGTATGTACTATAGGAACAATGTCTAATAAATACTGAACTTAAAAAAAGTCTCCTTATTTACTAGGAATTATGACAAACATTTGGTGTGTTGGGAAATTTATAACATGATGCGATGGCTTATCCCATGGCATTGCAAATGCCAAATTTGCTTACCAAAATTTCAAAATTCCATCCACCTAAAAGGTCTCAAATGGTTTTTGAAATATTTGAAATTCCAACCCCTTTGATTTTTTGTGGGATTTCTATTAGCCCAACTAGAGGAGGAATAGAAAATCTCCCCATATTTGATAATTCTAAAATCCTCCGAATAGGAATTCTATAAATTCCAATAAAGTAAATGCCGTTAAAAGCTAAACCATAAGCAAGTAAAGAATCCTCTTTGAAGTTGGTAATTATGCCGGACTAGAGAACCACAAAACATAATTAAGGTATAGCCAACTACTTCGAACCTTTCAACTCAACAAATAGAAAGGCATCATCCTTATTCCATGGTATTTGCAAATGCCATATTTGTTTACTAGATTCCAAAATCCCAACCAACAAAAAGGTCTCAAATGGCCTTTAGAAATCCTGAAATCCAACCCCTTTGTTTTTTGGTAAAAATTTTGGATGCCCAATTACAAAGGAGGAATCTGAAATTCCATCATATTTGATAATTTTTGAAATTCTCCAAACAGAAATCTCTAAATTCTAGTAAAGAAACAAGCTGTTAATGCATGACAAAACCACAGGCAAGTAAGGAATCCTCTACGATTGGCAATCATGCTAGATTAGAGAACCTTAAAACATTATTATGGTATAGCAAACTAGTCTGAGCCTTCAACATAGCAAATGGAAAGGCATCATCCTTATTATCAATGTTAGGTGTCTGATAAAAATAGTTGATAATTTAAGAAGAAGAGGGCTGACTTCGAATGACATCTCAGACATTTGTGTGATGTGTCGTAAAGAGGAAGAGACAATTAACCATTTATTTCTTCATTGTGGGGTTGTGGTTGCAGCTTGGAGTCGATCACTTAAATGGTAGGTGTGGTATTGTTTGGTGTTTCTAGAGACTATTGCATCAGCGGCGGAGTCTTGGTTAGGAGGGCATTTTATTGGTCGTGGGCTTATTCTTTGGAAGATGATTCCATTTGCCATTTTATGGTTTGTTTGGATGGAATAGCATGATAGAATCTTTAAGAGCTATTCTTTTTCTACAAGATATTTGATTTCTTCGATTGGCATGATGATCGCGAAGTGGGCTTTGGTAAGGAAGGGGTTTTCTAATTTTACTCTAAACAATATCCTTGTTAATTGGGAAGCTTGTATGAAGTGTGGCCCAATTAAGTTAAAGAGACTCATTTGTTTGGTCTCCACCAGCTCTTGGTGTGCTTAGATTTAATGTTGATGGAGCTGCAAGAAATAAGCCAGGGCCGGCGGGTGTTGGAGGTGTGCTTCGTAACTATAAGGGAGAGGTTTTATTTATTTATGTTTTCTAAAATATGGGAATTTCTGATTCAAATGAAATGAAAGTTTTAACTATTTTGGAAGCCCTTTGATGCTTTTATAGAAGATTTAATGGCAGCCTTATTGTGGAGAGCGACTCCTCTAATGCAATTACTTGGGTGTCCAACCGAAAAGTGCATCCTTGGAAGTTTCAGTTCCTTTTTAATGAGATTTAAGTTTTATCTTCAAACATTAATGTAGTCTTTCGTCATGAGCTAAGATCAGCCAATTACATGACAAATGCTTTAGCCAAACAAGGGTTTGATAGGTTGTCTCTTTGGGAAGGGTTCACTTTATTGTTTTCTATCTTTTGGGTACAATGCTCTTGTACCTCTTGTTTCTTTTCTCTCCTCCTTTCTTTTCTACACGTTTTTTATGAAAGTTTGTCGTTACCGAAAAAAAAAGAAAAAAGAAAAAAAAGAAAGGGTGTTTGATAAAAGATTAGACCATTAGCTAGAAGATCTAATTTTCTCAAGTTCAAGGAAAAATTTAGGTATGCCAAAGCACTCTTCTACTTTGGTTTCTCTGCGATTGTTGACTTGAAGATGTGCCCATAATATCTACAAGATGAATAAAGCACCGTGCGTATAAACAATAGCAAATAAGCACCAACAGATAGATGAGGGGTAGAAAATTTTGACATAACTAGCTTTGAGACGCTTGGATTTCAAAAAGTGGGTTCCACTGTTGATTTTCACTCCTTCAACTCAAGATTTTACTAATATGTCAAATCATGTAGTGTAAGGGTGAGGTGGATTTCAAATCATTGAAAAGGTAAAGATGAGGTATTTTTAACTAAATGCAGAGGTGTGAAAAAATCTATGTTTCCATGGTTCCATGTAGAATATAGGTGAGAGAGGGAGTGTAGATTAAACAAAAAGTCTACTCGCACAAACTTTTTGGACAGGGCATACCATAGGGTTTGTCCAAAATTCTGTCTAAAAAGTTTGTCCAAATAGCAATACTCTAGATTAAAAAACACTTGTTATCATGAAATTTACAACATCACACTTCATCATATATTTTTGGGATAAAAAAAAGTGCCTTGTGTAAGAGTAGAACGTAAGCGGTGTCACAGCTTAAGTTCAATTCACCACTCTATTTTTCTCCCCCAAATATGGTAAAGTAAAACATGCCACATAATACTACTGTTATTATTCCTCCTGTTAAACAAACAGGCTAGGCCCTAAAATGAGAGATGATATGTATGGTTTGGAAGTCACATGCGTGCACATACATAAGGTTAGGAATCGTGTTTTGAAAGTTTCCTTGCTCTTTAAAATGATAGACTGAAGAATATTATTATATTTTTTCTTTTTGTAGTAGTCATCTTTTTTTTTTTTGGTTGGAGTAGTAGTCATCTATAACATGCCTTGGGTCAAGTTTATTTTTTAAATTATTTTTTGTCCGCTTATTATACTCATTATAATTTCCAATTATGAATTTTCCCACCAACAATTTAAAGGCGTGGGTACGTCCTCAGATTCTTCAAGATTTTTAGTGAGGATTCGTTTGTTTTCACTTAATGACATATGTAAATGAAGCCCATGTGTAATGTTTATGCATGTGAAAATGTATGTTAATAAGGCCATTTTCATACCATTTCTAGTGTAGTGTAGAAATGGTTTTTTTTTTTTTTGGTTCTTGGGCTGGTTTGCTTAGTGGCCAAGTTGGAGAGGATTCAAGCTTCCCACTAGGGATCGAAACCTGGAGTGAGGGATGGGAGCTGGAGCCGTTTCCACTAGGCTATCTCTGTATTTCTGGAAATGGTATGTCAATAAAGCCATTTTCAGCCTCTCAATTATATACATAAATATATAATAAATCATTAGAAATTTTTTTTAAATAAGTCCTTAAGTTTTTTACTTATTTCAAAAAAAGACACAAGTTTTAAAACTTTTCAAATTAGTCCCTTAGTTTTCCATGAAGCTTTCAATTAAGGACATTCATCCATTTAAAGCTATTTTCCGGCAACTCTTTTCTTCAATTTTCTAAACTGCCCAAATTATCCTTCAGTGAAATAAAATTCCCTTTAACTTTTCCTCTATATTTTCTTCTTTTTCTTCACTAGCAGCCTTATAGTGATTGAGAAAAACTAACATTTCTATAGACATTGGCTAACTGTAGTGGCTGCCAGAACCATATCATGGCTTTAAATGAAGGTACTTTAGGTATTTTTTAAAAATTAAGAGAAAATGCCATGAAAATGCCTTTAAATGACCAGATGGCCTTAAATGAAGTTTTTTTTTTTTTTTTTTTTTTTGAAAAATTTAGGGATTAATTTGAAAAGTTTTGAAACTTGTATCCCATTTCGAAATAAGGAAAAAACCCAAGGCCTTATTTGAAAATTTCCCTTAATCTCATTACATGCGGCATCGTAACCAGATGGTAGTACAAGGAGAAACGTATTAAGTGGTTGTCTTGGTTTGAACTACATTGACTATATGTATTTGTTTACTCACTTTTGTGGGCTCCAAACTCATGATTCAAACCATTTATCTTTTGAGAACCCAACATTGATAATTTCATAAGTTAAATCTTTTGAGAAATTTATAAAAAAGGAAAAAAGTCCAAAATCCTCAACCTATAAAACTAATTTCCTACACTTTCATGGGCCCCAATTCATGATCCGAATTGTTCAATACTCTTGTTTTAATGGTAAATAGAAATTTATTTAATTTCATGTCTTAATTCTATATGGATTTTGAGAAATTTTTGAAAAGCCCAAGAAAATTCAAATATATGGAAACCAATGGATATACTCATTACTGATGCAAAAATGATAATTTTCACAAACATAGTGATATGTTTTACATTTGTAACTTTTTTCGTATGCAATAAAAAGGAAAACAACCACTAAGAATAGTTTCAAAAAACCATCTCTTCAACCTAAATTATATGAACCAGTGGCTTTCGTCGATCCCTCTGAATGACAACATGATGCCTACTTTTGTAGAAATCACATTTTGAATGCTATATCCTCTGAATATTGTAAACTTTATACCCATCACAATATATGCTATAGTTTTCTATACACATCTTTTTATTGGTTTAATATTCTCCTTCTGCGAGAAAAAAGCCCAACATAAGTAAGCAAAGTAAGACGCGCAAAGCATATGGGTAGCAAAATTAAAGACGCTTCTTGCTCCCCACAAAGAGCCCAATATTGCCATGGGGAAGTTTAAAATACCAAAGGAAAAAAACAATCCCAGCATCATCATTCTCACAAATATTCATGATTTTTGAAAAAAAATTATGATATGATTTTTGAAAGATATAGTGCTATTATAAAATTTTATTGAAAATGTTAATTTCTGTTGATGGCCTTTCATGATATTCCAACATATATGGAAGTAAAAAAAATGTCATAAAGAAGGGTTTGAGTATTGGAATATTAGGTAAACCAGAAAAGTCATATAGACATTATGATTGGTCACAGTCACAATAAAGTGGATGACACAGTTTTGGATCCGTTTTGTGAAGTGAGAGATGTTGGCATGTGGGCCATGTAGGCTCAAAATGTGGCTAGAAAACAACCTCAATGGCTGTGTTTATTTGGCCAACATAAATATCTCGAACTAATAATCTTCGAATGATCCCCTCTTTGGACCAATCAAGGATGCCACATGGGAGATGATTTATTTTTTCATCGGAGGAAATGGGATGTGGCTGATTTGACATCTCCCCCCATATGCAACCCCACAAACAGGGGATCCGTTTCCACTTCCATGGGTGCGTCGCTCTTTCCATTTTGTGAGCTTCTCTTCCCCCTTTTCTGGCTATTCTTCCCACCGAGGGCTTTGCTTTAGCATGCTCTCTATATTAAAAATTCTAAATTTAAAAAACTTCGATATTTTTGAAGATATAACTTTTCAATATTTTGAGAGGATAGTCTGGAGTACAAACATATTAGAGCTCAAAATATTGAATCTAAATCGCTCAAGATCATCTTTTTCTCCTTGTTTTGGCACTGGGAGTCATATTTCACTATAATCAAAGTAGAACACATGTTGGATTTATCACATATAAATTGGTATAGCAATAAGTGATTGGTTAGCTGTGATCATTTAATGGGCCGAGGCGCTACTGTAGGCATGCATGTTTGAGACGGCAGCATTGAAATTCAATCACCAAATCATGATAAGGTGGAATATGGAGTAAATGATGTGATAATGAAAGAGTCTGGATCCTCTGTCTCATTCACATTTCCCGTGCAAAGTGGGAAACTCCACAATGGGGCCGATACAATAAAATTGAGCATATTGTAAAGAATGTAATATCCTTAAATCTTTGGGAGGGCCAACTCTCTTGGAGTAAAATTTTGGGCAGCCTGTTCAACCAGTAAGCCTTCATTTTCGGCCATTCGGATTTTCAATGAAAGAGCCTGACCATGGTGTCGACTCTCTTGATTGAAGAGGAAGTCAGAGGCTCAATGCTTGATTACTCTAGAAAGGAATAATATGATCTAGCAAATCATGCTTACCAGGGAAAGCCAGCCTCACGGATGTGATCTCCGTTCATCTCATCCGGAGTATGCTTTAAATTTAACATGATTGATTCTTGAGACACTGTAATGGAAGAACAAACATGATAAAGATAGATGCAAGATGCTACTAAAAAGGTTGAACCAATTGGAAGACTAAAAATGCATAGGAAATGAAAGATATTATTGCTCAAATACTAGGATCACAGTACTGGCCAACATTTTAATTTGATTGATTCTTTTGACCTTGCACAATTTCTTTAACAAAAGCCCTGAGATTGGTTTCAGATGATCCTCCCTTCTCTATTGCTCTTTCACAACTCTCCTTCATTTCTCTAGCTCTTCTCCTCAGCTCTCTACTTTCATCTCCATCCAAATCCATCAACCTCTTCACCGTTTGCGCGATTTCCTGTCCTTGAACCAAATTCTTATTTCCAATCTCTTTCTTTAACCGCAGGCCAGTTTTCCAATCTTCTACTATTAATTTAGCATTAGGAATCTGATCCCAGAATATTGGGAAAGTAAGCATAGGCACACCGGCGTACACGCTTTCCATTATAGAATTCCATCCGCAATGGGTTAAGAAGCCCCCAACAGAAGAATGGCACAAGACCCTCAACTGGTCACACCATGTCACCACTAGGCCCATGTCACCGCCGACTTCTTGTAAACGAGCTGCCTCCCCACGGGCCACCCACAAGAATCTGACGCCACTGGCTTTTAATCCAATTGCAATTTCGTCCATTTGTGAGCCTGAGACGGATAAGAAACTACCCAATGACACGTATAGGACAGAGCCTTTCGGTTGCCCGTCAAGCCACCCAAAGTGGTCTACGTTAGGGTGGTCCTTTGAGGGCATATCTTGGGGTGTCACATAAGGGATGGTGGGGCCTACATGGTAGATAGGAATTCTGAATTTTGCTCTCAAACTATCTATGACATGGTTCTCAAGCTCATAGAAGGCAGTAAATAGAAGGCAATGTGATTCGGTTGAGAAAGAGATGGCTTCTAGAGCCCTGCCTAAAACTGCTTCACCAACGAGGCCGGGTAAGTCTGCTAGTCGAATTGAAGAGATTCCTGGAATGTAGTTCACAAGCTCCTCTCCTCTTTCACCTGATTCATGTAAGAGGTCATTTCACTAGAATCCATATTTGACACTATTCAAACGCCATCACATTAGCACTCACACAAGCACACACATCCCAAATCTGAACCCAATTGGCTCACCTGACTGAATCTCGAACTTCAGTTGGCCATCTTGGTTGGGCCTAAAGTCATATCCAGTTCGAAATTGAGTTTGGTTGAGTTTTGCCAGCTGAAACCTGATGAAGATTTCATGCTGACGACTTCGCAATTACGGGCTAGGAACCCACCTTCACTTGATTTGACCCATTCAAATAACATGGCATACATTGAATATGAAGTGGCCCAAATTATAGTCCTACTGTAATATACATGTTGGATCGATCAAATGCATGAAAGTGGGATCTAGAATATTGAGCCCCTTGTTTTAATTTTTCATCAATCCAACTATGTAGGTACCACTCCCATTAGTGTGACCTGAAAAACATGCTTTATATAAATGGTTCAGATCAAGCAAAAGTGAGACGCATATGCGACTTTAACAGAAAAACTCAAGTGGATCAAGTTGTTTTCCAGTCAAGCCCGGCAGACCTACAAAAATTTCCTTAAGGGCCCACTAAGTAGATGAAAAAGTTAATCTACTCCATTCCATTCCTCAAAGTTCAACCAATAAGACCATTTACAAGGAGTGCTCTTGGAGGGGTTAAAACAGACATTTAGCCCAATTTTTTTAGATAGAATTTTAAGAATTCATATATGGGAGAATTTCAAATTATCTAAAAGTTGTCCCTTTAGGTGGAATTCCAAATTTCTCTTATAAATGGAGGATTTGAAATTCCAACAAATGATATAGCGAGTGGATTTTCAAAAATTCCAAAAAATCCTTTTGGTGGTTGGAATTTGGTGGATTTTCAAAAATTCCAAAAAATACAGCATTTCAAATGCCCATAAGATGCCACGTCATATCAAATCATATAAAAAAAACCCCAACCCCAAAATTCTAGTCATAAATTGGTGAATGCTATTCAAAGAAGACGGATTCATCTTAATTGGACAAATTTGGATCTCCGGTCCCCACTGTCATTCAAAAAAAGATTTAAAAAGCCTATAAAGCCATCACAGCAGGAAGATTCTTTCACCTAGCAGACTGGTCCATAATGGCGCAGTGACACTATTAGAGCGAACAGTGATTTTACTCCTCTTTACACAGCGCGCACAAGGACGAATTCCACCGAAACAAAAATAAATTGGGCTTTACGTAACTGTTACGCACCTGACAAGTCAAAGATTGGGAAATGGCCATTGGAATTGAGTAGCTCGAAATGATACAAAATGGAGAACATGGACGGCGCCATTGTCCACAGAGACGCCACCGCTACGTTCCATCTCCTTCCAACCGCAACAGCCCACGGCATATATGTATCGGCCACAATACAACTCACCTTTGGCTCAAGCCCTTCCAGAAGCCGCTCGAAAGGCGCCTCCATCTTCGTATACACGGCCTCGATGAACCGTGAGAAATCTGCCCCGCGCACCAGCTCGGAGGGAATGACGTTGGGGATGGAGCGAAGCCGTATGTTGGGAGGAGTGGGAGTCGAGCCGATGAAGCCGAGCCACTCCTCTGTTACGACGAAGGTGATGAGGAGGCTGTCATCGGACGATGCGAGGAGCTTGCAGAGGTTCATCATGGGGTTGATATGGCCGCGGCCAGGGTAAGGAAGGGCCACCACGTGAACGGCAGATGTAGTTTCCATGGCGGGGATTTGTGGAGAAGTTTGGGGATTTGAGAAGATGAAGAAGAAAGTAAGAAAGAAAAAGGAAAGTGGGAAGATTTTGGTTTGGATTTGAGTCTTGAGAGGGAGTTTTTGGTGGCAGATGTTATAAGTCACTGTTAAGAATTTGGTATCTTTTTGTCTGAGCCAATTAAATATAGCCAGCTCAAACATAAGGTCCATTATTGGACTGTACTCTACGAGTCGGTTGGATGAAATTGAGTGCGGATACTTGAGTGTCCATTTGGGGTGCACTTGGGGTGGGGCAGCCCGATTGGAGCCAGCCCAACCAGCTTTAATGAGTATAGTTATTCTAATTTTTGTGAATAATTGTCTGAACAATTGCTAGAACCCTAGAAAACTGTTAAGAAAGGCCAATTTTGGACTAGCCCAATGGGTGGCCTCGGACTTGATATTAAAGGCCCCATTTTGGGGTTGGGGTGGAAACTGGAAACAAGGTTGTGCTTGTGGAAGGGTAAAACAAAGCGTAGTAGTGCGATCCAGCCCAAGAACGCCTACTTTCCTGAGTTGAAAAGAGTGGAACTCTAGAAGGAATCCACCTATTGTAAGAATGATACATATATTATTGGAGTTAAATTTTAGGATATTTCATAAAAGATGAGGGCTTTTATTTTTTTACAGCTTGATTTTTTGAAGTTGTGGAACCAATCATTGGGTTTCAATCCTTTGAAACAAGCCACAAACTCAGAGCATCCAGAGTTTGAAATGGGTGAGGAACCTCACCGTGGGTCTCCCTCACACTTGAGTGAGTGCAAAAAGTAGACCTTACAATGGGGATAGTTAAATGAAAAAAATGTACTGCTTGAAATAATTGTTCTCCCTTGTATTGAAATTGGGTTGTTCGATGTTTTTATTCTAAAAGGAGTTGGTTAGACAGTAAAATAGTGAAAACATGGACCATTCATATGGTGAATCGCTAGACCCTACTCTGAAGTTTTAGTTCACCCGCTCCTGGTTTTGCTTGAGCGAGACACTCGAGGATCCCAACTCGGTTGGAATGGAGATTTCCATTTCACGAGAGTCTACTAAAAACAAAATATATCTAGGTTTTTGGTAAAAGTCCTCGTTCAATGAATTTGCTTCCCTGCAATCTTATATCTTCCAAATTAAAAAAAGTTCCATTCATGTGGGGTTCTTAGAAGTTAGAACTGTTTCCCCAAGGCAACTATGCAGGATTGTTTATCTCTACTTTTAAGGTGGGGTTTTAACTTTTGAGCGCCATGGATTAAAAACCCTGCATTGTATATATGACCAACTTGATTGACACACATTATTAATTATGTTAGTTATCATATGGTCAATTAAACTATGAGATCTTATTGGAGTAAACATTTAGGATATTTCATACATTATATATGAGGGCATTTATTAATTTTGAACGGCTTGAATTTTTAAGAGGTGGTTCCAATTGATGAATTTCAATCCTTTGACACAAGTCACGGTCTCAAAACATCCGGAGCATGAAATGAGAGAGGCACCTCAAGTGTGTCTCAGTTGCACTTGAATGAGTGGAAAAGTAGACCTTATGATTGGGATAGTTCAAAGGAAAATATGAACTCCTCGAAAAAAATGCTATCCTTTGTATGGGATGTTCCCAAATTTTATTCCAATAGAAGTTGATTAAATTATAAATTAGTGGACATGAATCATTCATATTGTCAATAGCTAAGCCCTACTTTGAAGTTTTGTTTCACCCATTGACTCTTTGTTCGAATGAGGCACTTGAGGATCCCAACTCCGTTTAAATGGAGATTTCCATTTCACAAGAGTCTACTGAAACTAAAAAAAATCTAGATTTTCTACTAAAAGTAGTCATTCAATGAATTTTCTTCCCTGCAATCTTTTATCTTTTGAATTAAAAAAAAAAAAGTCCATTCATGTGGGGTTCTTAGAAATGTTCCTCAAGGCAGCTATGCGGGATTGACGTTTATCTCCACTTTTAAGGGGGTCTTTCACCTTTTGAGTGACAGGAATTGAACATCTTGCATTGTTCTTATGCTGGACTCTGTGTGTAAAATTTTCGCCTCCTGTGGAACTCACCTTCTTACATGAAAAACAAAACAAACCTGCTTTTGAATAATTTTAGGGTAAATTAGCGATAGATCCCTGATTATTGGGATATAAAGTCTCGAGTACAAAGCATAATTGTTTAAGGCCTAAGGTCCCTTGCGCATGGGATTAATTCGGGCGGTGGTCCCTTGTATGACACGCCATACTTTTTTATGACTGATTTACCCTTCTAACTATTTGTATAGTTGTCATGCAATCTAATCCTGGTTTATAGCTCGAGTTCATCGTCTTTCCCTGACTTGTCACGTCTCCAAAATTTCAACCAAGGATAACGTGAAAAATAAGAATAAATATTCAATTTCCTGTGTTTAATACAACACAAGCTTCCAAAAGTGGACCCACATAGCAAACCGTGGTGAGTCAAAATAAATTTTATTAAATGCAATGGAAGCTTTATTGAATTGGTATTCAAGATTCATAGTTGAGATCCAACACAATCATTAGATAAAAAAAAATAATAGTTAAAGTTGTAGAATAAATAAAACAATTACTAACGAAAAGTTTTTCATTAAAGAAAGTTCATCTAAAAAAATTTCTAAGATAACGTTCTCTCTCATTCAGGCTCAGACGGCTCCGTAGCCATCTCCGGCTCTCCACTCAGGTTCGTCAATTGGTTCAAACGCTTGAAACGTTTGACCATCATCCGTCTCCACAGTAGGGTAGGGATCAGTACCTATGCACCAATAAACAAAATAAACAGCAAGTACGAAAGCATAATTCATAAATAAAATACAAGATCAATGTGAGTAATGACAGGTAATGATCATAAGAGATTAACACCACATAATGACGAAAAGAACGTATAACCTAAATCCAATCTACACAAATAGAGCAATACAATAATCACACAGAAGCACAGCTACTGTTTTGGGTGGTCAGCCCTAACTATAAAGCGGGAAAACCCGTTCGAAGGCCGGCGGTCATAAACCGGTTCGTAATCGAAATCGTAGGCTGGATAAACCGGTTCGAAATGCGGATATTACAATGTCCGTACACATCGGTGATCAGCCGTCCAAATACAACTGCAGTCGTTCGAATATGACCCAATCAATATACATATATATACATATCATAGTAGAATAGACCTAATGATTTGTAAAGCTCTGACACAGAAACCTAAGTCAAAGTGAAGGGCTGGCAGCATAAAAATCCATAATCGAATACCAATTAAATCATTCAATTAAACATCCACAACATCTCATTCGATTGCCATGCCACATCACAGTCCATATCCAATCAATCATAGGGTATGCAACTAATAGAAAAATATCACGTATGCAAACCCGAAGGTCAAAAAATAATCACAAGCCAATCCTATAGTCAAACATAAGGTCTCGTACCCGACAACCTTAGGAATCTCTAATAGATTAAAGATCAACGCACCCCTTCTCAATCAATGGTGCATAGACCCAATTAAGGGTTTTCCAATAGAGATGAGTTGAGCCCGAATCCATTAGGACTTTCCCTCGAGGTCATACTAGGTACTAAACCCCATGTTAGTAATATACCGTTTGCCCGGACGGTATTTACTTGGTCCAAAGATCCAATTAATAGGTTCAAAAATATAATTTTAACACCAAAGATATTATTTAAATATTAATCTGCAAATAGCAATCTTAATGTATAATTTTATAAAACCTAAGGATATTTCTCAAATTCAAAACTATGCCAAGTCAACAATCCCCTCACTTTTATCCCCATACATGTGAGGTCATCAAGCCATCATCTCTCCTCTTATTCCCTTTCTTTTTATCTCCACTACAGGTACAGGTCCAAACACACACACAACACAGAACCCAATTCTGTGATGAATTTCAACGTTGACCTGGGCTCTCAGATTGTAGGCCCCACTAATTACTAACCCATGATGGGTCTAATATGTAAGGCCGCTGGGTCATACACGGTAATATGAACGGACCCGATCAGTGATCCGATCAAACAATGGGTCCCACCTTACTAATAATAAAATAAATAAATAAATAAAAACACCACCTCATAAGACTTCAGATTCTGCAACAAGCAACAAAAGGGTTTCACAGAACCCACTCCTGAATAGGGCTTCATGCTGGCATGGCTAGGGTGTTGTGATAGTGGCCCCACTAGGCCCCAGCCTTAGATCCACCTCACCCGCAAGATCGCCCAGGCCCTCTTCAAGATTTATGGTCTCAATTTCCGTTAGTGACCTACCTGGCACACTCCCTCACGGTTTGAGTCTCATCTCCCCTGGGCTTGGGTAAATCAAGTTACAAGGGTATTAAAGAAAGGGTTCCAACTGAAAAATAAGGGCTGCCATGACTATTAAATTTGAAGAACATTGTGGATATGCACGTTCTGATAAAAATAAAATAGAAAAATCCAAACATGAAAGGGACAAAAGGATTTCTATATGCATCAACACGCAAATCAAGGAATAATACAAGCATTAAATCTATAAATTATGATCAGGTACTTGCCTGAGGTTCGCGGTTGAGGGAGACGGTCTAGAACTCCTACTGCAAAAGCCCAAAGTGCTAACCCAAAGAAAAGTTGAAGAGAGAGAGTTGTGTGTGAAAATAAAAGAAGTGATGGTGGTGTATAAATAGGGAATAAGAATAAGAGTTATAGTCCAACTTAAATTCTAAAAAGATAAAGTTTGAGTTTTTTAAAAAAAATAGGAGTTTGGATAAGAGAAGGATTATACCCACTAAACTGGGCCCGGGTTAACTATGGGTCAAGATACCTATCCAACAAGCTTAACTCACCACCTAAAGTCTAGCGTGGTCCCCACTTAGGCTAATCTCATATTTAATTAAAATACAATCAATTATTATAATAATAATAATAATATATAATATTTATAATTACCAAAACGTCACATGACTACTGACAAATTTAAATGTCATAAGATGAGTTTTGGATCAAATTTCAAAATTTGAATATTGGAGGGACTAACGATTGATGAAAGTTGGCATAAAATTTATCAAGTTTCTAGAGCAGGCATTTGTAGTGTGTGAGGATCCCTTTTCTTCTTTTCTTCTTCTTCTTCTTCTTCTTGTTCTAACATTGCTACAAAGCACACATTCTTCCTAAAATGAGTTTATAGATCTGATTCACAGCAAACTCAGAAATTCATCATTTCAGTGAAATTCTTGAGGTAAGGATTGATGTTTTGATCCGAATTTTAGTCTAAATACTTCTTTTAATCTTGGTTTCTGAAAGTATTTCTCCTTTTGTTCTCAATATTTATGTTCAGAATCTGAATAGAAGCAATTTCGGATTTTATTATTTAGTCAATTCTTGAGGTAAGGATGAATGTTTTTATCTATTTTAGTTTAAGAAGATTTTTTAAATCTTGTTTTTCTGGAATGATTCTTCTTATATTAAATCAGTAGTTCGTTGTAGATGTGATTGGAATCAAACTCAGATAAATTTATGTGTTAATGTTGGGTAATTCATTTCAAACTCATATAAATCTATTTTAAAAGTCAGATAAATTCGCTTCAAACTCTAATGAATTCATACCAATTACAGTTAAAGTAAGACCAAATTCAGATAAATTGATGCGAAAGTGAGATAAATTCACTTCAAATAGCAGTTTAATCGTTTCTATAAAACAAATAAAATCATGTCAAAATTAGCTAAATTCATCTGTGTTAGATAAATTTGTATAAGATAACTTCATATCAAACACAGATAAAATGACACGAAAGTGAGATAAATTTACTTCAAATGCAATTTTAATCGATTCGATAAACAGATAAAATCATGTCAAAATTAGCTAAATTCATCTGTGTTAGATAAATTCGTATCAGATAACTTCATATTAAACACAGAAAAATGACAAGAAAGTGATAGAGAGTCATGCGAAAGTAAGAGAGTATTTTAGCTACAATGTTGATGTGTTTTGATTTTATCTTTATTTTTTTCTATGCAGTGTTAAAATGACAAAACTAATTACGCTTCTTTGCAAGTTAGGTATGTTTACCATATTGTTATTTTCACTGATAGTATGAGAATTGATGATTTGGTTAACCAAATTTGTTTGCAAATGGAAGACTTTGTTTGCCCCAACAATGTATGTTTCACATATGCATTGCCTGGGCACCCGAAGTGTATGCTTGACAATGACAGAGACTTGTTGAGCTTGTCTATGTTGGCACTTTCATTGGGATTGGATCGAGTTGTTAATCTTTGTACCAAATTTATCTAAATATGGTAATGAGGACAATGAGGATAATTTAGATGAATTTTGTGAATATAGAATGGCAGTAGTGGAGTATGAGGCTACAGATTTAGAGAAATATTCACTTCCATAGTTTTGTTCACACTGGGAGAATTTTCTTCTTTTTTTCGGATTGGGTGAATGGTATCAATCATGTTGGACAGAGGTTTGGGGGTGGGGCTTCTGAATTTAGGAATGTGCTGTGCAAATATTCGATTGAGGTTGGGTTTGAGTTTGTGTATGTCAAGAATGACAAACTAAGGTTCACAGCTGTATGCTCTCGTCGTAAAACCCAAGAATGCATGTGGGGTGTTTATGCATCGCTTGAGAAGTCTAGTGTTTTTTTTTTTTTTTTTTTTTGTTTGTTTGTGTGTGTGTAAGGTCATTTGATAATGAGCATACTTGTGGAGCAGTAGTTCGTACATCTAAGAGTAGCAGGATTAGCTCTGAAATTGTTGCTGATTTAAATGATTGATCATATTCGAGAGAAGCCAATGACCAGACCCATTGCTGTTGTGGCATTATTTCCATCCAAATAATGGGTTGGACATTACATACCATCATGCATGGTGGGGGGTTGAAAGGTAATGAATAAGTTGTATGGTGATACATCGCTTTCTTTGACCATCTTTGTTGGTACATTAATGTTCTATGGAGACTTATCCAGGCAGTCTCTTTGTATTAGATTACGATGAATCCACCATGTGCTTTAAGCATTTGTTTGTTTTCATTCAATGCCTTCGATTCGTGGATTTAATTATGTTCGTTTGCTGTTGTTTCTAGATGGGACATTTTTGAAAGGCAGGTACAAGGAAAATTTGTTAGCAACAACAGGGAAAGGACGGTAATCAAGGTAAAGTGTATGTTTGCAGATTTTTATTCTTTTTAATAATGTTGATACTATATTTTTTCTATTTCAGTGTTTACTTAACCTTGCTGCTTAATTGATAATAAATGATTCATGATGTGGTAGGTCTATTTCCTCTTGTTTTTGAGGTGGTAGACTCAGAGACTGAGGATAATTGGAAATGATTCTTGCTGAATTTGAGGAAAGTAGTTGCATATGACCGCTCTATGACTTTTGTTTTTGATAGGAATCCTGGTCTTGTGGATGGTGTTGCACATGTTTTCCATTTGCTCATCATGCTTTCTGCCTACAACATTTGAAAGTAAATTCGAGATAAGTTCTCAGGAGGGTACACAAATGAATTTAGAGAAAGGATGGTTTTGTCGCTACGTGAATGTGCCTATGCCCCTACTGTACTTGTATTCCATGCGAAGCTGCAGGCATTAGACAGACATGAGGTGGTTCGAACGTGGACAGATTTCTCTCCAGACTCTCTCATGATAGGTGGAGCAAATGCTTATTTTAAGGGTCATCGGTATGGTGAGATGTATTCGAATGCTTCAGAGTCTTTCAACTCCTGGATTAGAGAAGCACGACACCTACCGGTTACAAAGTTGGTTGACATGATAAGGGTTCAGATAATGGAACAGATCGCCAATAGGAGGAAAATGTTTAGCTCATGGAAGGGAGTCATTTGTCCTGACATGGATAAGAGGTTGGAGGCTTCTATCAAGTTTGGTAGGTCATGGAGTGTTCAGCGGTTAGGTGACACTGGTTTTTGATGTTTCATTCGTACCTGTTGGTCATTGTTGATATTTGCAATCGCATATGTTCATGTTATCAGTGGCAGATTAATGGCTTCCCGTGTGTCTACACATGTGCCTGCTATTCAAAAGAGTGGAAATGATCTAAACCTTTATGTGGATCAATATATTTTACATAGAGACATACAGTTATGCATACTCTGAATCTATAATTCCCATTCCAGCTGTAGGAAAATTTAAGAGACAATGATTGCAGAAGTTGTGATTCAGCCCTCCGTGATGAGGCGTCAACCCGGAAGGCAAAAAAAGAAGAGGATCTTGTCAAGAGGTGAGATAATGAGGCAGATAAAATGTGGACGATGATGGTAGATTGGTGTCATAATAAAAATTTCTTACAAGGAGCCTATTGAGTTGCCATTGACATTAGGTTGAATTTGTCATCTTTTGTAATTGGTGATGATAATGTGACTGTCAACATGCATAGAGATCAATTTGGATTTTTTCAGTTGAATAAAAATTGCAAAAGTATCAGTGTTGCTTCGAAATATTGATGTGATCTTTCCTTTTTGTAATGAATTTTTGTCTGGATTTTAGTCTACTTCCAATGCAATAATAGATAAATTTGTCATCTTTTGTAATTTGGTGATGATATTGTGACTGTCAACATGTATAGAGATCAATTTAGATTTTTTTGTTGAATAAAATTGCAAAGTATCAGTGTTGCTTCGAAAATATTGATGTTATCTTTCCTTGTTGTAATGAATTTTGCATGGATTTTAGTCTACTTCCAATACAATAATAGATAAATTTATCAAAACTTTCATTCAAACGCAGATATATTTCACTGATTTTTATTTGACCTCAGATAAATTTATCTGAGTTTCTTTCAAAAGGAAGATAAATTTACATGAGTTTGAAAAGACAGATAAATTTAGTTATATAAAAATTGCAGATACACGTATGTAATCTAAATCTGTAACAAACATAAAGCAATGACAACATGTAAGAAAATGAATTGAATTCTGTAATTGATTAGCGTATTTACATTTACAAACATCTTCAAACATCTTATATTTGTATCCAAAAAACAAAAAAAGATCCCTTGTTGTGTGTTTGTCAATCTTCCTTTAAAGTTGCTTACAAGAGGTCTGGTTGTCAGGACAAGCCAGGTTCAGGTTAGGGTCAGTTCAGCTGACCCGTGAAGTAGAAAGCCTAGCCAGTAACACCCTGATGTTATAGTTTTGAAATTTATTTGAGTTTTTGTTACATTTATCTAAGTTTCTATCAAATTTATCTGAGTTTTGGATTTTTTTATCAAATTTATTTGAGTTTTGCGTAAATTTATTCTAAGTTATGAAACACATTTTATATGAGTACGACAATTTATCTAAGTTTTGGGCTAATTTATCTGAGTTCTGAAATAAATTTATCTGAGTTCTAGAAAAAATTTATCTGATTCCGAGCAATCTATACGAGTTTTTGGCATTTATTTGAGTTTTTGAAAATATTGGTGAGTTTCTAATAATTTATCTCCATTTTTGAAAATTTTAACTGAGTTTTGAATAATCTTTTTGAGTTTTTGGAAAATTTATTTGCATTTTTTTAGATCTATTTGTGTATTTGGATTTTATTTGTGTCTTTCGAAATTTATTTTCATTTTTGAAATAAAATTTAACTGAGTTTTTGGAAAAAATACTTGAGTTTTTGAAAAAATTTCAGAATTTTGGAGAATTGATTTATCTTAATTTTGGCAAAATGTGTTTGTGTTTTTTAATTTTATTTTGCGGCTTTTGAAATTAAATTACGCGGCTTTTGAAATTTATTTTCATTTTTTTAAATTTTCTTTCGATCTTTAGAATTTATTTGAGTCTTCTGAAATTTATTTACATTTTCTAAAATTTATTTGGATTTTTTTGAAATTTATTTGTATCTTTTTTAATTTATCTGCATCATTTGGAAATTTATTGCATTTTAAAAAATTTATTTGGGCTTTTTTGAAATTTATTTGTGTGCTTTGTAGAAATTTATTTGAGAATGCTCATTAATGGATTTCATTGATTGTAGTCAATTAAAGGGTTGTTGACCATTATTAATGGGAAATCCCACCAATCATACGATATAATTTAAGAGAAGGGTAAATTAGACACTTTTAAGTACGAGAATGTGTGAGAGTTATCTTTGGTTGCATGAGTTTTAGATTGTAGACATGTTGCCATAAACTCATGTGTTGAGGGGACTCCGACCAAACGCCCCTTAATTCCTTTAAGCATAGATTGAGAGCCTTGTTTGAGAGAAAACGAAGAGAGAAGTTTTATTAATTTCATTTACTCCAATATTGAGGAATAAAAGCATCTCATTAGTTGGTGTTGCGTGCATAAGCTTCTTCTTATCGTAAGTGATTTTAATTTTCTTATCTATTTTCTTTGATATGTTATTTTTGGAGACAAAATATCAGTATTCTTAGAACTAGGAATTGAAAATTGATTTGGTGAAATAGAGTTTGAGAGAAATCAAGCTTAATAAAAATTGCTTGCATCTTTCCCTACTCTGAGAAAAGAGGAGAAGAGCTAGAATGCCCATATTATTTCAATGATTAGGCTAGTGTTTCGAGTTCTAAAATCCTTGATGCATAATCTTTCACCTTTTCTTTTTCCACCCTTTTCTTTTATGTTTTCAGTTGTATTCTGATTTTTTTTCTAGTTAGAAATATTAGATTGCATCTTCAAGGTTAGATTAGAAAATTTCTATTTATGTCATTCTTATATATCTATGGTTGGAAAGTGATTGATGCATGCAATTAGATTAGGAATTGCACTTAATACTTATGTTATGTTGTTGAAAGTCAGAGATTATAGACGATTAGAAAGATCAAACTCAGACCTTTACGTGAATAGCGAAAAAGCCAGCACTATTGCATCAGATTTCAAGATGTTTTTTATTTTCCAAAAGTTCAATATTTGAAAACCAAGCAAACATTGTTATTTTGCTTGAAATTTTTGTTAGATTAATATTGAAAAAAAGTCTTTGAAACTCAAAAATCTCAGAGAAACAAAATTTGGGAAGTGAGGTAAATAGGGCTTAAACAGGTGTAGTGCGAGAGCCTGTTTCCAGCACAAAAACTGCTCACTAGCATTGTTAAAAATGTTATAGACTTTTTTGTCTTAAGTCTTGTTTCATTTTTTGTTTTTTCCTTTCTTTGTTGTGATCTGCATCATCAGAGTGTTAATTCCAACCATTAGTTTTAGTTTTAGAACATCCCTAGGCAAGACGTGTAATCCAAGGAAGTTGGCCCTGTGCGCATAGTTTCCCATAGTTAGAAGTTTTACCGCATGCATCATATAGTTAGAAACGTACTAGAATTGCTACTGCCCTTAGTATGAGTTGGAAAGGGCAATGATACTATTCCATTGTATATTTGCAATATGTGGACGACTCTAATTATTGTTCATTATCATTGTTACTCATGCTAACATGCATAGACTTACTTTCTTTGTTCTTCACATTATCACATTGTCTTTAATCGCTTTAATATTAATGCATATGTATGTTTACATGTATATCCACCTCTCGACTATTCGTAGTCTGATGCTGCATTTGGGCATACGGTACGGAGTCACATATCCTTAGGGAAGCGGAGGCGTCTGGCAAAGGTGTGGATAGCCTGGGTGGTGCGGAATAAGAGATAGTGACGATACGACGACATTGTATCGCGTGACCAATACTTGAGTGCCTTCATAACTTAGACAGTTAAGTATTTATATCTCTGTTGACCTGGGTTTTTATATAAGGGCCAATTTAATTAATTACTTTGTTATTTAATTTGTTAAACTTACAACTTAAATAATTTAGCATACTGGGGCTCATGTAGGCTCACACACGTGGCCTAGAAAAGAACTTCAATGGCTGTGTTAATTTGGCCACAATAAAATATCTCTAATTAATACTTAGAATAATTTCCTATTCAAAATGCAAAGAAAGTGGGATTTTTTCACCGGCATAGTAATAATAGAATCGAGTTGTTGAAACTAACACGGTCAAAAATCAAAGGGTGCAAATAATATGCAGATAACAGGGTTGAGTGGTGTTTGCACTCATGTCTTGCACTTTAAATTTCTAGGGATCAATTCTTGGCTCTTTTAAGTGGTAAAGTATCACTCCTGATCGGGTAACTCCAATAGTAGTCATAAAGTAAAAACAATGATAGAAGTAAAAATGCTAGTAGAAGGGCGAACAACAGAAAGAGTTTAAAAAGACAGGGAAATGAAAGATATTATGTCCGAATACAAGGGTTATAAATTATACAATACCGACCAACACTTTAACTGCTGAGTTCTGTATGACTTGCACAATTTCCCTTAACAAGCACTGAGATTAGTTTGCAGATGACGCAGTTCCCTTCTTTTATAGCGTCTTTCACATCTCTGTCGATTTCTCTAGCCTTCTCCTGCACTTCTACTTTCATCTCCATCCAAATCCATGAACTCTTCACAGTTTGCGCGCATCCTCCTGTCTTTGAACCACACATTCTTTCTCTCCAACTCTTGAGCTTCAAACGTAGGGCCCCACTTCCAATCCTCTACAATTAATGTTAGCATTAGTAATCTGATCCCATAGCATGTTGGGGAAAGTAAGCATAGGCACACCAGCATACACGCTTCCATGTAGAATTCCACCCGAAATGGGTTAGAAGCCCAACAGAAAGAATGGCAACAAAGACTCTCAACTGGTCACACCAGTGGCACCACTAGGCCCCATGTTGCTGACTTCTTGGAAACGTGTTGCATCTCCACGGCAAACCACAAGAATGCGGACCCTCACTTGCTTGTAATCCAAATTTAAAATCATCCATCTGTGGCTGAGACCGATAAGAAACTACCGAAAGAGAGACATACAGCACAGAGCTTTTCGGTTGCAAATCAGCCAATCTAAGTGGTCCGCTTTGGGGTGTCCACGGCATTTTGGAGTCATGTCTTGGAGTCATATAAGGGATGGTGGGGCCTACATGTAGATAGGAATTCGGATTTTTGTTCTCAATTGTCTATGACATGGTTTTCAAGCCATGAAACGGAAGTGAAAAGAGACACTGTGATCGGTTGAGAAAGAGATGGCTCCAGGGACCCTGTCTGAAATTGCTTCACACCCTTTTTAGCAGAGACGAAAGGGTAAGTCTGCTAGTTCGAATTGAAGAGATCCCTGGAATGTATTCACGCGCTTCCTCTCCTCTTTCACCTGATTCATATGTGAGTGCATTTCAGTAGAATTCAATGATTTACACAATGAAAATGAGGGTCCTCTGGCTGGGCCAGCTCTGAGCCCGATTTGGGCCCTACGCCTATTTGGCCGGCCAGATAGTGCATCATTTGATATTTGGGGCCATCTTTCTAGATTAGTGACAGAAAGCCTAAAGCCTGGCCTAAGTAAGGAGTGCTTGTGTATAT
>QPKB01000002.1:20074166-20281172 GCA_003546025.1 Camphora micrantha
AATACACCTTTGAGCACACCGCAGTATATCAAGTAACCAAGACATCTTCTATAATTTCTCTACTATCAACAGAATATCCCACTCTTTGATCTCACGATCTGTAGTCACTGTTCTTCACAAGAGTAACATAACGGAAATATATATCAGAGAAAAAGCTTCAGAAGTATATGGAAAAGATATATATATATATATATAGAAAGAGAGAGAGGGGTACTCGGCAAGGGTAGTGCAGATTTTGTAAACCGAGTTGAAAAAGTGCGACGGTTGTAAAAATCGCAAACGTGGTTGTAATTACATACAAATTAGCAGAATTTAAGTTCATCATATGGACTTCGAACTCCCCAAATTTCAGAAAAAAAAAAACATCGGGCAATGGGTTAAAAATTGTCCTAAACAGGGTACTCGGCAAGGGTAGTGCAGATTTTGTAAACCGAGTTGAAAAAGTGCGACTGTTGTAAAAATTGCAAACGTGGTTGTAATTACTTGCAAATTATCAGAATTTAAGTTCATCATATGGACTTGGAACTCCCCAAATTTCAGAAAAACAAAAACATCGGGCAGTGGGTTAAAAACTGTCCTAAACAGGGGTACTCGGCAAGGGTAGTGCAGATTTTCTAAACTGAGTTGAAAAAGTGCGAATGTTGTAAAAATCACAAACGTGGTTGTAATTACCTACAAATTAGCAGAATTTAAGATCATCACATGGACTTGGAACTCCCCAAATTTCAGAAAAAAAACATCGGGCAGTGGGCTAAAAACTGTCCTAAACAGGGGTACTCGGCAAGGGTAGTGCAGATTTTCTAAACCGAGTTGAAAAAGTGCGACTGTTGTAAAAAATCACAAACGTGGTTGTAATTACCTACAAATTAGTAGAATTTAAGATCATCACATGGACTTGGAACTCCCCAAATTTCAGGAAAAAAAAAAACATCGGGCAGTTAGTTAAAAACTGTCCTAAACGAGGGTACTCGGCAAGGGTAGTGCAGATTTTGTAAACCGAGTTGAAAAAGTGCGACGGTTGTAAAAATCGCAAAATTGGTTGTAATTACCTGTAAATTAGTAGAATTTAAGATGATCACATGGACTTGGAACTCCCCAAATTTCAGAAAAAAAAAATATCGGGCAGTGGGTTAAAGACTGTCCTAAACAGGGGTACTCGGCAAGGGTAGTGCAGATTTTGTAAACCGAGTTGAAAAAGTGCGACTGTTGCAAAAATTGGAAACGTGGTCGTAATTACGTACAAATTAGCATAATTTAAGTTCATCATATGGACTTGGAACTCCCTAAATTTCAGAAAAACAAAACATCGGGCAGTGGGTTAAAAACTGTCCTAAATAGGGTAGTTGGCAAGGGTAGTGCAAATTTTGTAAACCGAGTTGAAAAAGTGCGACTGTTGTAAAAATCGCAAACGTGGTTGTAATTACCTGCAAATTATCAGAATTTAAGTTCATCATATGGACTTGGAACTCCCCAAATTTCAGAAAAACAAAAACATCGGGCAGTGGGTTAAAAACTCTCCTAAACAGGGGTACTCGGCAAGGGTAGTGCAGATTTTCTAAACCGAGTTGAAAAAGTGCGACTGTTGTAAAAATCACAAACGTGGTTGTAATTACCTACAAATTAGCAGAATTTAAGATCATCACATGGACTTGGAACTCCCCAAATTTCAGGAAAAAAAAAAACATCGGGCAGTTAGTTAAAAACTGTCCTAAACGGGGGTACTCGGCAAGGGTAGTGCAGATTTTGTAAACCGAGTTGAAAAAGTGCGATGGTTGTAAAAATCGCAAAATTGGTTGTAATTACCTGCAAATTAGTAGAATTTTAGATGATCACATGGACTTGGAACTCCCCAAATTTCAGAAGAAAAATATATCGGGCAGTGGGTTAAAGACTGTCCTAAACAGGGGTACTCGGCAAGGGTAGTGCAGATTTTCTAAACCGAGTTGAAAGAGTGCGACTGTTGCAAAAATTGGAAATGTGGTTGTAATTACCTACAAATTAGCATAATTTAAGTTCATCATATGGACTTGGAACTCCCCAAATTTCAGAAAGAAAAAACATCGGGCAGTGGGTTAACAACTGTCCTTAACAGGGGTACTCGGCAAGGGTAGTGCAGATTTTGTAAACCGAGTTGAAAAAGTTCGACTGTTGTAAAAATCGCAAACGTGGTTGTAATTACCTACAAATTAGCAGAATTTAAGTTCATCATATGGACTTGGAACTCCCCAAATTTGAGAAAAAAAAAACATCAGGCAGTGGGCTAAAAACTGTCCTAAACAGGGGTACTCGGCAAGGGTAGTGCAAATTTTGTAAACTAAGTCGAAAAAGTGCGACTGTTGTAAAAATCGCAAACGTGGTTGTAATTACCTGCAAATTAGCAGAATTTAATATCATCACATGGACTTGAACTCCCCAAATTTCTGAAAAAAAAAAAAAAAAAAAACATCGGGCAGTCGGTTAAAAACTGTCCTAAATAGGGGTACTCGGCAAGGGCAGTGCAGATTTTGTAAACCGAGTTGAAAAAGTGCGACGGTTGTAAAAATCGCAAACGTGGTTGTAATTACCTAAAAATTAGCAGAATTTAAGTTCATCATATGGACTTGGAACTCCCCAAATTTCAGAAAAAAGAAACATCGGCCAGTGGGCTAAAAACTGTCCTAAATAGGGGTACTCGGCAAGGGTAGTGCAGATTTTGTAAACCCAGTTGAAAAAGTGCGACGGTAGTAAAAATCGCAAACGTGGTTGTAATTACCTGCAAATTAGCAGAATTTAAGATCATCACATGGACTTGGAACTCCCCAAATTTCAGAAAAAAATAAATAAATCAGGCAGTCGGTTAAAAACTGTCCTAAACAGGGGTACTCGGTAAGGGTAGTGCAGATTTTCTAAACCGAGTTGAAAAAGTGCGAATGTTGTAAAAATCGCAAACGTGGTTGTAATTATCTACAAATTAGTAGAATTTAATTTCATCATATGGACTTGGAACTCCCCAAATTTCAAAAAAAGAAAACCTTGGAAAGTGGGCTAAAAACTGTCCTAAACACGGGTACTCGTCAAAGTTCATTGAGTCCATTGTAGTGTTGATTGTCTAAAAGGTGGTGTTCATTCTGTAGTGTAACATGTATTTAGAAAAAGTAGCACTCAATGTGACTTACAATGTCACAAATCAGGAGACAACAATAAACATGAGGATAACCATATGTACTATTGGGCTAACATCCATTGGATTAAATTTTGTCAACATATACAACATCCATTGAACACTTCCTTCATCCAGTTCTTAAAGACATATTTTAATATAATATTTTCAACATGCAAATTACACTCATAAGACAACACAAAAACATCACAAGACAAATTCTTTTATATGATTTCTTCCTTTCTTCGGATGCATGTTTTATCTATTCAACTGCTGCCCATAAAATCTCATTCTGCCTATCCATCATCTTTTTCATATCTTCGATCATTGCTGCTAGATTCTTTTCCTTGTCAATTTCATCTTTCCATTTGAAGCTTCCGCAACCACGTTCATGCTGCAAAAATAAATAAATAAATAAATAAATAAAAAATAAAGAAGAAAAAAAAAAAAGGAAGAAAAAACAAAACAACAAAAATTATCTCTAATCAGTACATCATAGCATTATTGCTAAATAAATGCATATGAAACACTTACTTTCCAATTAGGACATCTCCAAAACTTTCTATTTGGATTAGACGTTGTATGAGAGGTCAAACAAATCATATCACCACATGAGCACTTTGGCTCCCATTGATTGGAATTAGAATTTGACGATGATATGGCCACGCTTGTTTTGCAGTAAGTTAAACTCGGGAGAAATCTACTAAATAAAAATAATCAGGATTCAAACAAGTAATTAAAAAATTTTCTATGATTAAAAAAAATCAGATGGAAATTATCACCAGATTTTTTATTTGGGATTGTAAAATAACACTAAATCAAGGTTTTTGAAAGAAATAAAAGAAAATGATAATGCTTGTATTGTCTTCATTAGTGTTCCAACTTCATCTGCTCATACCCATGGTTCTGAAACCAAAGAGTAAAAAAGATCACAATAACAAAGAAAGAGATTATTTACCTTTCCAAGCAGAAAATGAGGTGGAGAGGATCCGAGTTCGACAGATCTGAGTCCGGACTTACAGCAGAGCAGGGGAAGAAGAAAACCGTCTATAAGAACCAGACAGGCTTTTCCCTCTTTTTTCGTTGAAGAAGAAATCAAAAGGGGAAGAGTCCAGTTTGAGGATGACAGAAGAGATGGGGAAGACCGCTTGTACTTGTTGAAGAAGAAAAGAGAAGAGGAACAGAAGTTCTCCTGGTCGTTCGTCAAAGGCGAGCTCGCACCCTAGGTTTTCGTTGATTGAAAAGGAGCAGTGGTCGATTGAAGCGTCGAAGATGAAATGAGAAGGGGAAGAAGATGACCGTCGGCAACAGCCCTTTGATCTGCGCAGAGGAGCCGGAGCCAGGCGTCGGGGTTGAAGGAGAAGAGCCCAGTCGTCTTTCCCCCCTTTTTTCGTTGAGCAGGAGCGGGAGCTACTGAGATGTTTGGAGGGCTTTTGCCCTTTTGGAATGGTTTTATGTCAAGGACTCCCACCATCAGATCTACATCGCAGTTGGACGGTCCAGATTCGACTTCGCATGGCAATGGTGAGAACACTTCGCATCCGATCAATTCCCTTTAACTAAATGCAGAGGTGTACAAATCTTTGTTTCGATGGTTCGAGAGAAAATATAGGTGAGAGAGGGAGTGTAGATTAAAAAACACTTTTTATCATGAAATTTACTACGCCACGTCACACTTCATCACTTTTTTGGGGATAAAAAAAAGTGCCTCGTGGAAGAGTAGAACGTAAGTGGTGTCACAACTTAAGTTAAATTCCCCACTCTATTTTTCTCACCCACATATGGTAAAGTAAAACATGCCACATAATACTACTATTATTATTCCTCCTGTTAAACAAACAGGCTATGCCCTAAAATGAGAGATGATATGTATGGTTTGGAAGTCACATGCGTGCACATACATAAGGTTAGGCATGGTGTTTTTAAAGTTTCCTTGCTCTTTAAAATGATAGACTGAAGAATATTATTGTGAGGCATGTTTTATAATGCTGAGATTATCCTAGTTTCAGTAAGAGTACCAGCTAGGTCTCAGCTTTATACATCCTGGCAATAGTGCCAACGAAGATATCCTCACAGTACCGACACCGTCATAGCTTCGGTAAAGGTACCAGCACGATATGATCCGGTCTCGGTGAAATTGTTCCAGTTCGGTAATAGTATCAATTCGGCACAGCGGATCTTGGCAACAGTGCCAAATTGCGTCCATCATACGTTCGTGCTCAGCCTCGGTGCTATCCTCAGTTCGGTTAACCGAGACGAGCACCAATCCTCAACCAGTGACACATGTCCCACATTACAGAATGTGTCAGGAGATAAGAACATGCGCCATATAAAAATAAGCAGTTATCATTGCCCAGTGGCTTCGTCCTTTCCAAGATGTCAAGGTAAGTTCTGATAGGATTCAACCACTGACAAATCAAGGTATGGTCCAATGGGATTCAACGATTGACAGATCAAGGTATTGTCCGATGGGACAGTACCTCCACCTACCTCTACTAAGGAAATGCCTGATGGGACTTCTGCTTATATAAGGACCAGATCCATAAGATGTATGTATTCAGAGATACACACATACTCTCTCTTCCTCTTCCCCACTCACCCTTTGTTTAGTGACTGCTGTAACTTAGGCATCGGAGTGCCTTTGGCTGATAGCAGTCAGGGGTTCTGACCTCTTATTTCTCCTTCCCTTTCAGGTTCCAGGCATCCAATCCTTTCCAACAAGCTTAACAAGAAGTTTTACATCATCTAATCAAGTCCGTAATATTTAGGCACTTACAATTATTATATTTTTTCTTTTTGTAGTAGTCATTTTTTTTTTTTTTTTTTTTGTTGGAGTAGTAGTCATCTATAACATGCCTTGGGTCAAGTTTATTTTTTAAATTATTTTTTGTCCGCTTATTATACTTATTATAATTTCCAATTCTGAATTTTCCCACCAACAATTTAAAGGCGTGGGTACGTCCTTAGATCCTTCAAGATTTTTAGTGAGGATTCGTTTGTTTGCACTTAATGACATATGTAAATGAAGCTCATATGCATGTGAAAATGTATGTTAAAAAGGCCATTTTCATACCATTTCTAGTGTAGTGTAGAAATGGTATGGTTTTTTTTATTTTTTATTTTATTTTTTTTATTTTTATGTTTTATGTTTTATGTTTTATGTTTATGTTTATGTTTATGTTTCTTGGTTGGTTGGCTTAGTGGCCAAGTTGGAAGGGATTCAAGCCTCCCACCAGGGATCAATACCTGGTGTGAGGGATGGGAGCGGGAGCCGTTACCACTAGGCTATCCCTGTATTTCCAGAAATGGTATGTCAATAAAGCCATTTTCAGCATCTCAATTATATACATAAACATGTAATAAATTATTAGGAAAATTTTCAAATAAGTCCTTAAGCTTTGCCTTATTTCGAAAAAGGACAAGTTTTAAAAATTTTCAATTTAGTCCCTAAGTTTTTCATGAAATTTTCAATTAAGGACATTCATCCATTTAAAGCTATTATCCGGCAACTCTTTTCTTCAATTTTCTAAACTGCCAAAATTATCCTTCAATGAAATAAAACGCCTTTTACTTTCCTCTATATTTTCTTCTTCTTTTTTTCACTAGCAGCCTTATAGTGATTGAGAAAAACTAGTATTTCTACATAGATTGACTAAATATAGTGGCTGCCAGAACCATGTCATGGCTTTAAATGAAGATACTTGAGGTATTTTTAAAAAATTGAGAGAAAATGCCATAAAAATGCCTTTAAATGACCAGATGGCCTTAAATGAAGGTTCTTTTTTTTTTTAACTTAGGGACTAATTTGAAAAGTTTTGAAACTTGTGTCCCTTTTCGAAATAAGTAAAAAACCCAAGGCCTTATTTGAAAACTTCCCTAAATCTCATTACATGTGGCATTGTAACCAGATGGTAGTACAAGGAGAAACGTATTAAGTGGTTGTCTTGGTTTGAACTACGTTGACTATATATATTTGTTTACTTACTTTTGTGGGCTCCAAACTCATGATTCAAACTATTTATCGTTTGAGAACCCAACATTGATAATTTCATAAGTTAAATCTTTTGAGAAATTTATAAAAAAAGAAAAAAGTCAAAAATCCTCAACCTATAAAACTAATTTCCTACACTTTTATGGGCCCCCAATTTATGATCCGAATTGTTCAATACTCTTGTTTTAATGGTAAATAGAAATTTATTTAATTTCATGTCTTAATTCTAAATGGATTTTGAGAAATTTATGAAAAGCTCAAGAATATTCAAATACATGTAAAACCACTGGATATACTCATTACTAATGCAAAAATGGTAATTTTCACAAACATAGTGATATGTTTTTACATTTGTAACTTTTTTATATGCAATAAAAAGGAAAACAACCAGTAAGAATAGTTTCAAAAAACCATCTCTTCAACCTAAATTATATGAACCAGTGGCTTTCGTTGATCCCTCTGAATGACAACATGATGCCTACTTTTGTAGAAATCACATTTTGAATGCTATATCCTCTGAATATGGTAAACTTTATACCCATCACAATATATGCTATAATTTTCTATACACATCTTTTTATTGGTTTAATATTCTCCTTCTGCGAGGAAAAAGCCCAACATAAGTAAGCAAAGTAAGACGCGCAAAGCATATGGGTAGCAAAATTAAAGACGCTTCTTGCTCCCCACAAAGAGCCCAATATTGCCATGGGGAAGTTTAAAATACCAAAGGAAAAAAACAATCCCAGCATCATCATTCTCACAAATATTCATGATTTTTGAAAAAAAATTATGATATGATTTTTGAAAGATATAGTGCTATTATAAAATTTTATTGAAAATGTTAATTTCTGTTGATGGCCTTTCATGATATTCCAACATATATGGAAGTAAAAAAAATGTCATAAAGAAGGGTTTGAGTATTGGAATATTAGGTAAACCAGAAAAGTCATATAGACATTATGATTGGTCACAGTCACAATAAAGTGGATGACACAGTTTTGGATCCGTTTTGTGAAGTGAGAGATGTTGGCATGTGGGCCATGTAGGCTCAAAATGTGGCTAGAAAACAACCTCAATGGCTGTGTTTATTTGGCCAACATAAATATCTCGAACTAATAATCTTCGAATGATCCCCTCTTTGGACCAATCAAGGATGCCACATGGGAGATGATTTATTTTTTCATCGGAGGAAATGGGATGTGGCTGATTTGACATCTCCCCCCATATGCAACCCCACAAACAGGGGATCCGTTTCCACTTCCATGGGTGCGTCGCTCTTTCCATTTTGTGAGCTTCTCTTCCCCCTTTTCTGGCTATTCTTCCCACCGAGGGCTTTGCTTTAGCATGCTCTCTATATTAAAAATTCTAAATTTAAAAAACTTCGATATTTTTGAAGATATAACTTTTCAATATTTTGAGAGGATAGTCTGGAGTACAAACATATTAGAGCTCAAATATTGAATCTAAATCGCTCAAGATCATCTTTTCTCCTTGTTTTGGCACTGGGAGTCATATTTCACTATAATCAAAGTAGAACACATGTTGGATTTATCACATATAAATTGGTATAGCAATAAGTGATTGGTTAGCTGTGATCATTTAATGGGCCGAGGCGCTACTGTAGGCATGCATGTTTGAGACGGCAGCATTGAAATTCAATCACCAAATCATGATAAGGTGGAATATGGAGTAAATGATGTGATAATGAAAGAGTCTGGATCCTCTGTCTCATTCACATTTCCCGTGCAAAGTGGGAAACTCCACAATGGGGCCGATACAATAAAATTGAGCATATTGTAAAGAATGTAATATCCTTAAATCTTTGGGAGGGCCAACTCTCTTGGAGTAAAATTTTGGGCAGCCTGTTCAACCAGTAAGCCTTCATTTTCGGCCATTCGGATTTTCAATGAAAGAGCCTGACCATGGTGTCGACTCTCTTGATTGAAGAGGAAGTCAGAGGCTCAATGCTTGATTACTCTAGAAAGGAATAATATGATCTAGCAAATCATGCTTACCAGGGAAAGCCAGCCTCACGGATGTGATCTCCGTTCATCTCATCCGGAGTATGCTTTAAATTTAACATGATTGATTCTTGAGACACTGTAATGGAAGAACAAACATGATAAAGATAGATGCAAGATGCTACTAAAAAGGTTGAACCAATTGGAAGACTAAAAATGCATAGGAAATGAAAGATATTATTGCTCAAATACTAGGATCACAGTACTGGCCAACATTTTAATTTGATTGATTCTTTTGACCTTGCACAATTTCTTTAACAAAAGCCCTGAGATTGGTTTCAGATGATCCTCCCTTCTCTATTGCTCTTTCACAACTCTCCTTCATTTCTCTAGCTCTTCTCCTCAGCTCTCTACTTTCATCTCCATCCAAATCCATCAACCTCTTCACCGTTTGCGCGATTTCCTGTCCTTGAACCAAATTCTTATTTCCAATCTCTTTCTTTAACCGCAGGCCAGTTTTCCAATCTTCTACTATTAATTTAGCATTAGGAATCTGATCCCAGAATATTGGGAAAGTAAGCATAGGCACACCGGCGTACACGCTTTCCATTATAGAATTCCATCCGCAATGGGTTAAGAAGCCCCCAACAGAAGAATGGCACAAGACCCTCAACTGGTCACACCATGTCACCACTAGGCCCATGTCACCGCCGACTTCTTGTAAACGAGCTGCCTCCCCACGGGCCACCCACAAGAATCTGACGCCACTGGCTTTTAATCCAATTGCAATTTCGTCCATTTGTGAGCCTGAGACGGATAAGAAACTACCCAATGACACGTATAGGACAGAGCCTTTCGGTTGCCCGTCAAGCCACCCAAAGTGGTCTACGTTAGGGTGGTCCTTTGAGGGCATATCTTGGGGTGTCACATAAGGGATGGTGGGGCCTACATGGTAGATAGGAATTCTGAATTTTGCTCTCAAACTATCTATGACATGGTTCTCAAGCTCATAGAAGGCAGTAAATAGAAGGCAATGTGATTCGGTTGAGAAAGAGATGGCTTCTAGAGCCCTGCCTAAAACTGCTTCACCAACGAGGCCGGGTAAGTCTGCTAGTCGAATTGAAGAGATTCCTGGAATGTAGTTCACAAGCTCCTCTCCTCTTTCACCTGATTCATGTAAGAGGTCATTTCACTAGAATCCATATTTGACACTATTCAAACGCCATCACATTAGCACTCACACAAGCACACACATCCCAAATCTGAACCCAATTGGCTCACCTGACTGAATCTCGAACTTCAGTTGGCCATCTTGGTTGGGCCTAAAGTCATATCCAGTTCGAAATTGAGTTTGGTTGAGTTTTGCCAGCTGAAACCTGATGAAGATTTCATGCTGACGACTTCGCAATTACGGGCTAGGAACCCACCTTCACTTGATTTGACCCATTCAAATAACATGGCATACATTGAATATGAAGTGGCCCAAATTATAGTCCTACTGTAATATACATGTTGGATCGATCAAATGCATGAAAGTGGGATCTAGAATATTGAGCCCCTTGTTTTAATTTTTCATCAATCCAACTATGTAGGTACCACTCCCATTAGTGTGACCTGAAAAACATGCTTTATATAAATGGTTCAGATCAAGCAAAAGTGAGACGCATATGCGACTTTAACAGAAAAACTCAAGTGGATCAAGTTGTTTTCCAGTCAAGCCCGGCAGACCTACAAAAAAATTTCCTTAAGGCCCACTAAGTAGATGAAAAAGTTAATCTACTCCATTCCATTCCTCAAAGTTCAACCAATAAGACCATTTACAAGGAGTGCTCTTGGAGGGGTTAAAACAGACATTTAGCCCAATTTTTTTAGATAGAATTTTAAGAATTCATATATGGGAGAATTTCAAATTATCTAAAAGTTGTCCCTTTAGGTGGAATTCCAAATTTCTCTTATAAATGGAGGATTTGAAATTCCAACAAATGATATAGCGAGTGGATTTTCAAAAATTCCAAAAAATCCTTTTGGTGGTTGGAATTTGGTGGATTTTCAAAAATTCCAAAAAATACAGCATTTCAAATGCCCATAAGATGCCACGTCATATCAAATCATATAAAAAAAACCCCAACCCCAAAATTCTAGTCATAAATTGGTGAATGCTATTCAAAGAAGACGGATTCATCTTAATTGGACAAATTTGGATCTCCGGTCCCCACTGTCATTCAAAAAAAGATTTAAAAAGCCTATAAAGCCATCACAGCAGGAAGATTCTTTCACCTAGCAGACTGGTCCATAATGGCGCAGTGACACTATTAGAGCGAACAGTGATTTTACTCCTCTTTACACAGCGCGCACAAGGACGAATTCCACCGAAACAAAAATAAATTGGGCTTTACGTAACTGTTACGCACCTGACAAGTCAAAGATTGGGAAATGGCCATTGGAATTGAGTAGCTCGAAATGATACAAAATGGAGAACATGGACGGCGCCATTGTCCACAGAGACGCCACCGCTACGTTCCATCTCCTTCCAACCGCAACAGCCCACGGCATATATGTATCGGCCACAATACAACTCACCTTTGGCTCAAGCCCTTCCAGAAGCCGCTCGAAAGGCGCCTCCATCTTCGTATACACGGCCTCGATGAACCGTGAGAAATCTGCCCCGCGCACCAGCTCGGAGGGAATGACGTTGGGGATGGAGCGAAGCCGTATGTTGGGAGGAGTGGGAGTCGAGCCGATGAAGCCGAGCCACTCCTCTGTTACGACGAAGGTGATGAGGAGGCTGTCATCGGACGATGCGAGGAGCTTGCAGAGGTTCATCATGGGGTTGATATGGCGGCGGCCAGGGTAAGGAAGGGCCACCACGTGAACGGCAGATGTAGTTTCCATGGCGGGGATTTGTGGAGAAGTTTGGGGATTTGAGAAGATGAAGAAGAAAGTAAGAAAGAAAAAGGAAAGTGGGAAGATTTTGGTTTGGATTTGAGTCTTGAGAGGGAGTTTTTGGTGGCAGATGTTATAAGTCACTGTTAAGAATTTGGTATCTTTTTGTCTGAGCCAATTAAATATAGCCAGCTCAAACATAAGGTCCATTATTGGACTGTACTCTACGAGTCGGTTGGATGAAATTGAGTGCGGATACTTGAGTGTCCATTTGGGGTGCACTTGGGGTGGGGCAGCCCGATTGGAGCCAGCCCAACCAGCTTTAATGAGTATAGTTATTCTAATTTTTGTGAATAATTGTCTGAACAATTGCTAGAACCCTAGAAAACTGTTAAGAAAGGCCAATTTTGGACTAGCCCAATGGGTGGCCTCGGACTTGATATTAAAGGCCCCATTTTGGGGTTGGGGTGGAAACTGGAAACAAGGTTGTGCTTGTGGAAGGGTAAAACAAAGCGTAGTAGTGCGATCCAGCCCAAGAACGCCTACTTTCCTGAGTTGAAAAGAGTGGAACTCTAGAAGGAATCCACCTATTGTAAGAATGATACATATATTATTGGAGTTAAATTTTAGGATATTTCATAAAAGATGAGGGCTTTTATTTTTTACAGCTTGATTTTTTTGAAGTTGTGGAACCAATCATTGGGTTTCAATCCTTTGAAACAAGCCACAAACTCAGAGCATCCAGAGTTTGAAATGGGTGAGGAACCTCACCGTGGGTCTCCCTCACACTTGAGTGAGTGCAAAAAGTAGACCTTACAATGGGGATAGTTAAATGAAAAAAATGTACTGCTTGAAATAATTGTTCTCCCTTGTATTGAAATTGGGTTGTTCGATGTTTTTATTCTAAAAGGAGTTGGTTAGACAGTAAAATAGTGAAAACATGGACCATTCATATGGTGAATCGCTAGACCCTACTCTGAAGTTTTAGTTCACCCGCTCCTGGTTTTGCTTGAGCGAGACACTCGAGGATCCCAACTCGGTTGGAATGGAGATTTCCATTTCACGAGAGTCTACTAAAAACAAAATATATCTAGGTTTTTGGTAAAAGTCCTCGTTCAATGAATTTGCTTCCCTGCAATCTTATATCTTCCAAATTAAAAAAAGTTCCATTCATGTGGGGTTCTTAGAAGTTAGAACTGTTTCCCCAAGGCAACTATGCAGGATTGTTTATCTCTACTTTTAAGGTGGGGTTTTAACTTTTGAGCGCCATGGATTAAAAACCCTGCATTGTATATATGACCAACTTGATTGACACACATTATTAATTATGTTAGTTATCATATGGTCAATTAAACTATGAGATCTTATTGGAGTAAACATTTAGGATATTTCATACATTATATATGAGGGCATTTATTAATTTTGAACGGCTTGAATTTTTAAGAGGTGGTTCCAATTGATGAATTTCAATCCTTTGACACAAGTCACGGTCTCAAAACATCCGGAGCATGAAATGAGAGAGGCACCTCAAGTGTGTCTCAGTTGCACTTGAATGAGTGGAAAAGTAGACCTTATGATTGGGATAGTTCAAAGGAAAATATGAACTCCTCGAAAAAAATGCTATCCTTTGTATGGGATGTTCCCAAATTTTATTCCAATAGAAGTTGATTAAATTATAAATTAGTGGACATGAATCATTCATATTGTCAATAGCTAAGCCCTACTTTGAAGTTTTGTTTCACCCATTGACTCTTTGTTCGAATGAGGCACTTGAGGATCCCAACTCCGTTTAAATGGAGATTTCCATTTCACAAGAGTCTACTGAAACTAAAAAAAATCTAGATTTTCTACTAAAAGTAGTCATTCAATGAATTTTCTTCCCTGCAATCTTTTATCTTTTGAATTTAAAAAAAAAAAAAGTCCATTCATGTGGGGTTCTTAGAAATGTTCCTCAAGGCAGCTATGCGGGATTGACGTTTATCTCCACTTTTAAGGGGGTCTTTCACCTTTTGAGTGACAGGAATTGAACATCTTGCATTGTTCTTATGCTGGACTCTGTGTGTAAAATTTTCGCCTCCTGTGGAACTCACCTTCTTACATGAAAAACAAAACAAACCTGCTTTTGAATAATTTTAGGGTAAATTAGCGATAGATCCCTGATTATTGGGATATAAAGTCTCGAGTACAAAGCATAATTGTTTAAGGCCTAAGGTCCCTTGCGCATGGGATTAATTCGGGCGGTGGTCCCTTGTATGACACGCCATACTTTTTTATGACTGATTTACCCTTCTAACTATTTGTATAGTTGTCATGCAATCTAATCCTGGTTTATAGCTCGAGTTCATCGTCTTTCCCTGACTTGTCACGTCTCCAAAATTTCAACCAAGGGATAACGTGAAAAATAAGAATAAATATTCAATTTCCTGTGTTTAATACAACACAAGCTTCCAAAAGTGGACCCACATAGCAAACCGTGGTGAGTCAAAATAAATTTTATTAAATGCAATGGAAGCTTTATTGAATTGGTATTCAAGATTCATAGTTGAGATCCAACACAATCATTAGATAAAAAAAAATAATAGTTAAAGTTGTAGAATAAATAAAACAATTACTAACGAAAAGTTTTTCATTAAAGAAAGTTCATCTAAAAAAATTTCTAAGATAACGTTCTCTCTCATTCAGGCTCAGACGGCTCCGTAGCCATCTCCGGCTCTCCACTCAGGTTCGTCAATTGGTTCAAACGCTTGAAACGTTTGACCATCATCCGTCTCCACAGTAGGGTAGGGATCAGTACCTATGCACCAATAAACAAAATAAACAGCAAGTACGAAAGCATAATTCATAAATAAAATACAAGATCAATGTGAGTAATGACAGGTAATGATCATAAGAGATTAACACCACATAATGACGAAAAGAACGTATAACCTAAATCCAATCTACACAAATAGAGCAATACAATAATCACACAGAAGCACAGCTACTGTTTTGGGTGGTCAGCCCTAACTATAAAGCGGGAAAACCCGTTCGAAGGCCGGCGGTCATAAACCGGTTCGTAATCGAAATCGTAGGCTGGATAAACCGGTTCGAAATGCGGATATTACAATGTCCGTACACATCGGTGATCAGCCGTCCAAATACAACTGCAGTCGTTCGAATATGACCCAATCAATATACATATATATACATATCATAGTAGAATAGACCTAATGATTTGTAAAGCTCTGACACAGAAACCTAAGTCAAAGTGAAGGGCTGGCAGCATAAAAATCCATAATCGAATACCAATTAAATCATTCAATTAAACATCCACAACATCTCATTCGATTGCCATGCCACATCACAGTCCATATCCAATCAATCATAGGGTATGCAACTAATAGAAAAATATCACGTATGCAAACCCGAAGGTCAAAAAATAATCACAAGCCAATCCTATAGTCAAACATAAGGTCTCGTACCCGACAACCTTAGGAATCTCTAATAGATTAAAGATCAACGCACCCCTTCTCAATCAATGGTGCATAGACCCAATTAAGGGTTTTCCAATAGAGATGAGTTGAGCCCGAATCCATTAGGACTTCCCTCGAGGTCATACTAGGTACTAAACCCCATGTTAGTAATATACCGTTTGCCCGGACGGTATTTACTTGGTCCAAAGATCCAATTAATAGGTTCAAAAATATAATTTTAACACCAAAGATATTATTTAAATATTAATCTGCAAATAGCAATCTTAATGTATAATTTTATAAAACCTAAGGATATTTCTCAAATTCAAAACTATGCCCAAGTCAACAATCCCCTCACTTTATCCCCATACATGTGAGGTCATCAAGCCATCATCTCTCCTCTTTATTCCCTTCTTTTATCTCCACTACAGGTACAGGTCCAAACACACACACAACACAGAACCCAATTCTGTGATGAATTTCAACGTTGACCTGGGCTCTCAGATTGTAGGCCCCACTAATTACTAACCCATGATGGGTCTAATATGTAAGGCCGCTGGGTCATACACGGTAATATGAACGGACCCGATCAGTGATCCGATCAAACAATGGGTCCCACCTTACTAATAATAAAATAAATAAATAAATAAAAACACCACCTCATAAGACTTCAGATTCTGCAACAAGCAACAAAAGGGGTTTCACAGAACCCACTCCTGAATAGGGCTTCATGCTGGCATGGCTAGGGTGTTGTGATAGTGGGCCCCACTAGGCCCCAGCCTTAGATCCACCTCACCCGCAAGATCGCCCAGGCCCTCTTCAAGATTTATGGTCTCAATTTCCGTTAGTGACCTACCTGGCACACTCCCTCACGGTTTGAGTCTCATCTCCCCTGGGCTTGGGTAAATCAAGTTACAAGGGTATTAAAGAAAGGGTTCCAACTGAAAAATAAGGGCTGCCATGACTATTAAATTTGAAGAACATTGTGGATATGCACGTTCTGATAAAAATAAAATAGAAAAATCCAAACATGAAAGGGACAAAAGGGATTTCTATATGCATCAACACGCAAATCAAGGAATAATACAAGCATTAAATCTATAAATTATGATCAGGTACTTGCCTGAGGTTCGCGGTTGAGGGAGACGGTCTAGAACTCCTACTGCAAAAGCCCAAAGTGCTAACCCAAAGAAAAGTTGGAAGAGAGAGAGTTGTGTGTGAAAATAAAAGAATGTGATGGTGGTGTATAAATAGGGAATAAGAATAAGAGTTATAGTCCAACTTAAATTCTAAAAAGAATAAAGTTTGAGTTTTTAAAAAAATAGGAGTTTGGATAAGAGAAGGATTATACCCACTAAACTGGGCCCGGGTTAACTATGGGTCAAGATACCTATCCAACAAGCTTAACTCACCAACCTAAGTCTAGCGTGGTCCCCACTTAGGCTAATCTCATATTTAATTAAAATACAATCAATTATATAATAATAATAATAATATATAATATTTATAATTACCAAAACGTCACATGACTACTGACAAATTTAAATGTCATAAGATGAGTTTTGGATCAAATTTCAAAATTTGAATTGGAGGGACTAACGATTGATGAAAGTTGGCATAAAATTTATCAGTTTCTAGAGCAGGGCATTTGTAGTGTGTGAGGATCCCTTTTCTTCTTTTCTTCTTCTTCTTCTTCTTCTTGTTCTAACATTGCTACAAAGCACAATTCTTCCTAAAATGAGTTTATAGATCTGATTCACAGCAAACTCAGAATTCATCATTTCAGTGAAATTCTTGAGGTAAGGATTGATGTTTTGATCCGAATTTTAGTCTAAATACTTCTTTTAATCTTGTTTTCTGAAAGTATTTCTCCTTTTGTTCTCAATATTTATGTTCAGATCTGAATAGAAGCAATTTCGGATTTTATTATTTAGTCAATTTCTTGAGGTAAGGATGAATGTTTTTATCTATTTTAGTTTAAGAAGATTTTTAAATCTTGTTTTCTGGAATGATTCTTCTTATATTATCAGTAGTTCGTTGTAGATGTGATTGGAATCAAACTCAGATAAATTTATGTGTTAATGTTGGGTAAATTCATTTCAAACTCATATAAATCTATTTTAAAAGTCAGATAAATTCGCTTCAAACTCTAATGAATTCATACCAATTACAGTTAAAGTAAGACCAAATTCAGATAAATTGATGCGAAAGTGAGATAAATTCACTTCAAATGCAGTTTAATCGTTTCTATAAACAAATAAAATCATGTCAAAATTAGCTAAATTCATCTGTGTTAGATAAATTTGTATAAGATAACTTCATATCAAACACAGATAAAATGACACGAAAGTGAGATAAATTTACTTCAAATGCAATTTAATCGATTCGATAAACAGATAAAATCATGTCAAAATTAGCTAAATTCATCTGTGTTAGATAAATTCGTATCAGATAACTTCATATTAAACACAGAAAAATGACAAGAAAGTGATAGAGAGTCATGCGAAAGTAAGAGAGTATTTTAGCTACAAATGTTGATGTGTTTTGATTTTATCTTTATTTTTTCTATGCAGTGTTTAAAATGACAAAACTAATTACGCTTCTTTGCAAGTTAGGTATGTTTACCAATATTGTTATTTTCACTGATAGTATGAGAATTGATGATTTGGTTAACCAAATTTGTTGCAAATGGAAGACTTTGTTGCCCAACAATGTATGTTTCACATATGCATTGCCTGGGCACCCGAAGTGTATGCTTGACAATGACAGAGACTTGTTGAGCTTGTCTATGTTGGCACTTTCATTGGGATTGGATCGAGTTGTTATCTTTGTACCAAATTTATCTAAATATGGTAATGAGGACAATGAGGATAATTTAGATGAATTTTGTGAATATAGAATGGCAGTAGTGGAGTATGAGGCTACAGATTTAGAGAAATATTCACTTCCATAGTTTTGTTCACACTGGGAGAATTTTCTTCTTTTTTCGGATTGGGTGAATGGTATCAATCATGTTGGACAGAGGTTTGGGGGTGGGGCTTCTGAATTTAGGAATGTGCTGTGCAAATATTCGATTGAGGTTGGGTTTGAGTTTGTGTATGTCAAGAATGACAAACTAAGGTTCACAGCTGTATGCTCTCGTCGTAAAACCCAAGAATGCATGTGGGGTGTTTATGCATCGCTTGAGAAGTCTAGTGTTTTTTTTTTTTTTTTTTTTTTTTTTGTTTGTGTGTGTGTAAGGTCATTTGATAATGAGCATACTTGTGGAGCAGTAGTTCGTACATCTAAGAGTAGCAGGATTAGCTCTGAAATTGTTGCTGATTTAATGATTGATCATATTCGAGAGAAGCCAATGACCAGACCCATTGCTGTTGTGCATTATTTCCATCCAAATAATGGGTTGACCATTACATACCATCATGCATGGTGGGGGGTTGAAAGGGTAATGAATAAGTTGTATGGTGATACATCGCTTTCTTTTGACCATCTTTGTTGGTACATTAATGTTGCTATGGAGACTTATCCAGGCAGTCTCTTTGTATTAGATTACGATGAATCCACCATGTGCTTTAAGCATTTGTTTGTTTCATTCAATGCTTCGATTCGTGGATTTAATTATGTTCGTTTGCTGTTGTTTCTAGATGGGACATTTTTGAAAGGCAGGTACAAGGAAAATTTGTTAGCAACAACAGGGAAGGACGGTAATCAAGGTAAAGTGTATTGTTGCAGATTTTTATTTCTTTTTAATAATGTTGATACTATATTTTTCTATTTCAGTGTTTACTTAACCTTGCTGCTTAATTGATAATAAATGATTTCATGAATGTGGTAGGTCTATTTCCTCTTGTTTTTGAGGTGGTAGACTCAGAGACTGAGGATAATTGGAAATGATTCTTGCTGAATTTGAGGAAAGTAGTTGCATATGACCGCTCTATGACTTTTGTTTTTGATAGGAATCCTGGTCTTGTGGATGGTGTTGCACATGTTTTTCCATTTGCTCATCATGCTTTCTGCCTACAACATTTGAAAGTAAATTCGAGATAAGTTCTCAGGAGGGTACACAAATGAATTTAGAGAAAGGATGGTTTTGTCGCTACGTGAATGTGCCTATGCCCCTACTGTACTTGTATTCCATGCGAAGCTGCAGGCATTTAGACATGAAGGTGGTTCGAACGTGGACAGATTTCTCTCCAGACTCTCTCATGATAGGTGGAGCAATGCTTATTTTAAGGGTCATCGGTATGGTGAGATGTATTCGAATGCTTCAGAGTCTTTCAACTCCTGGATTAGAGAAGCACGACACCTACCGGTTACAAAGTTGGTTGACATGATAAGGGTTCAGATAATGGAACAGATCGCCAATAGGAGGAAAATGTTTAGCTCATGGAAGGGAGTCATTTGTCCTGACATGGATAAGAGGTTGGAGGCTTCTATCAAGTTTGGTAGGTCATGGAGTGTTCAGCGGTTAGGTGACACTGGTTTTGATGTTCATTCGTACCTGTTGGTCATTGTTGATATTTGCAATCGCATATGTTCATGTTATCAGTGGCAGATTAATGGCTTCCCGTGTGTCTACACATGTGCTGCTATTCAAAAGAGTGGAAATGATCTAAACCTTTATGTGGATCAATATTTTTACATAGAGACATACAGTTATGCATACTCTGAATCTATAATTCCCATTCCAGCTGTAGGAAAATTAGAGACAATGATTGCAGAAGTTGTGATTCAGCCCTCCGTGATGAGGCGTCAACCCGGAAGGCAAAAAAAGAAGAGGATCTTGTCAAGAGGTGAGATAATGAGGCAGATAAAATGTGGACGATGATGGTAGATTGGTAGTCATAATAAAAATTCTTACAAGGAGCCTATTGAGTTGCCATTGACATTAGGTTGAATTTGTCATCTTTTGTAATTTGGTGATGATAATGTGACTGTCAACATGCATAGAGATCAATTTGGATTTTTTCAGTTGAATAAAATTGCAAAGTATCAGTGTTGCTTCGAAATATTGATGTGATCTTTCCTTTTTGTAATGAATTTTGTCTGGATTTTAGTCTACTTCCAATGCAATAATAGATAAATTTGTCATCTTTTGTAATTTGGTGATGATATTGTGACTGTCAACATGTATAGAGATCAATTTAGATTTTTTTGTTGAATAAAATTGCAAAGTATCAGTGTTGCTTCGAAATATTGATGTTATCTTTCCTTGTTGTAATGAATTTTGCATGGATTTTAGTCTACTTCCAATACAATAATAGATAAATTTATCAAACTTTCATTCAAAACGCAGATATATTTCACTGATTTTTATTTGACCTCAGATAAATTTATCTGAGTTTCTTTCAAAAGGAAGATAAATTTACATGAGTTTGAAAAGACAGATAAATTTAGTTATATAAAAATTGCAGATACACGTATGTAATCTAAATCTGTAACAAACATAAAGCAATGACAACATGTAAGAAAATGAATTGAATTCTGTAATTGATTAGCGTATTTACATTTACAAACATCTTTCAAACATCTTATATTTGTATCCAAAAAACAAAAAAAGATCCCTTGTTGTGTGTTTGTCAATCTTCCTTTAAAGTTGCTTACAAGAGGTCTGGTTGTCAGGACAAGCCAGGTTCAGGTTAGGGTCAGTTCAGCCTGACCCGTGAAGTAGAAAGCCTAGCCAGTAACACCCTGATGTTATAGTTTATGAAATTTATTTGAGTTTTTGTTACATTTATCTAAGTTTCTATCAAATTTATCTGAGTTTTGGATTTTTTTATCAAATTTATTTGAGTTTTGCGTAAATTTATCTAAGTTATGAAACACATTTATATGAGTTACGGACAAATTTATCTAAGTTTTGGGCTAATTTATCTGAGTTCTGAAATAAATTTATCTGAGTTCTAGAAAAAATTTATCTGAGTTCCGAGCAAATCTATACGAGTTTTTGGCAAATTTATTTGAGTTTTTGAAAAATATTGGTGAGTTTCTAATAAATTTATCTCCATTTTGAAAATTTTAACTGAGTTTTTGAATAATCTTTTTGAGTTTTTGGAAAATTTATTTGCATTTTTTAGATCTATTTGTGTATTTGGATTTTATTTGTGTCTTTCGAAATTTATTTTCATTTTTTTGAAATAAATTTAACTGAGTTTTGGAAAAAATACTTGAGTTTTTGAAAAAAATTTCAGAATTTTGGAGAATTGATTTATCTTAATTTTGGCAAATGTGTTTGTGTTTTTTAATTTTATTTGCGGCTTTTGAAATTAAATTACGGCTTTTGAAATTTATTTTCATTTTTTTAAATTTTCTTTCGATCTTTTAGAATTTATTTGAGTCTCTTGAAATTTATTTACATTTTCTAAAATTTATTTGGATCTTTTTGAAATTTATTTGTATCTTTTTTAATTTATCTGCATCATTTGGAAATTTATTGCATTTTTAAAAATTTATTTGGGCTTTTTTGAAATTTATTTGTGTGTTTGTAGAATTTATTTGAGAATCTCATTAATGGGATTTCATTGATTGTAGTCAATTAAAGGGTTGTTGACCATTATTAATGGGAAATCCCACCAATCATACGATATAATTTAAGAGAAGGGTAAATTAGACATTTTAAGTACGAGAATGTGTGAGAGTTATCTTTGGTTGCATGAGTTTAGATTGTAGACTGTTTGCCATAAACTCATGTGTTGAGGGACCTCCGACCAAACGCCCCTTAATTCCTTTTAAGCATAGATTGAGAGCCTTGTTTGAGAGAATAACGAAGAGAGAAGTTTATTAATTTCATTTACTCCAATATTGAGGAATAAAAGCATCTCATTAGTTGGTGTTGCGTGCATAAGCTTCTTCTTATCGTAAGTGATTTAATTTTCTTATCTATTTTCTTTGATATGTTATTTTTGGAGACAAAATATCATATTCTTAGAACTAGGAATTGAAAATTGATTTGGTGAAATAGAGTTGAGAGAAATCAAGCTTAATAAAATTGCTTGCATCTTTCCCTACTCTGAGAAAAGAGGAGAAGAGCTAGAATGCCCATATTTTCAATGATTAGGCTAGTGTTGAGTTCTAAAATCCTTGATGCATAATCTTTCACCTTTTCTTTTTCCACCCCTTTTCTTTTTATTTTTCAGTTAGTATTCTGATTTTTTTTCTTAGTTAGAAATATTAGATTGCATCTTCAAGGTTAGATTAAAAACTTTCTATTTATGTTCTTGCATAATCTATGGTTGGAAAGTGATTGATGCATGCATTAGATTTAGGAATTGCACTTAAACTTATGTTTTGTTGTTGAAAGTCAGAGATTATTGACCGATTAGAAAGATCAAACTCAGACCTTGTACGTGAATAGCGAAAAAGCCAGCACTATTGCATCAGATTCAAGATGTTTTTTATTTTCAAAAGTTCAATATTTGAAAACCAAGCAAACATTGTTATTTTGCCTTGAAATTTTGTAGAATTAATATTTGGAAAAAAGTCTTTGAAACCCAAAAATCTCAGAGAAACCAAATTTGGGAAGTGAGGTAAATAGTGGCTTAAACAGGTGTAGTCGGAGAGCCTGTTTCCAGCACAAAACTGCTCAACTAGGCATTTTTAAAATGTTATAACTTTTTTTGTCTTAAGTCTTGTTTCATTTTTGTTTTTTCCTTTCTTTGTTGTGATCATGCATCATCAGAGTGTTAATTCCAACCATTAGTTTTAGTTTTAGAACATCCTAGGCAAGACGTGTAATCCAGGAAAGTTGGGCCTGCGCAATAGTTCCCATAGTTAGAAGTTTTTACCGCATGCATCATATAGTTAGAAACGTACCTAGAATTGCTACTGCCCTTAGTATGAGTTGGAAGGGCAATGATACTATTCCATTGTATATTTGCATATGTGGACGTCTATTATTGTTCATTATCATTGTTACTCATGCTAACATGCATAGACTACTTTCTTTGTTCTTCACATTATCACATTGTCTTTAATCGCTTTAATATTAATGCATATGTATGTTTACATGTATATCCACCTCTCGACTATTCGTAGTCTGATGCTGCATTTGGGCATAGGTACCGAGTCCATATTCCTTAGGGAAGCGGAGGCGTCTTGGCAGGTGGATTAGCCTGGTGGTGAATAAGAGTAGTGTACCGACGACATTGTTATCGTGACCAATACTTGAGTGCCTTCATACTTTTAGACAGTTAGTATTTATTCTTCTGTTGACCTGGGTTTTTTTATAAGGGCCATTTAATTAATCTACTTTTGTTATCTAATTTGTTAAACTTAAACTTAAATTATTAGCATATGGGGCCATGTAGGCTCACACACGTGGCTAGAAAAGAACTTCAATGGCTGTGTTTATTTGGCCACAATAAATATCTCTAATTAATCTTAGAATATTTCCTATTCAAATATGCAAAAGAGTGGGTTTTTCACCGGCAAGTAATAATAGAATCGACTGTTGAACTAACACGGTAAAAATCAAAGGTGCAAAATGCAGATACTCGTGGTTGAGTGGTGTTTGCACTCGATGTCTTGCACTTTTAATTTCTAGGGATCAATTCTTGGCTCTTTTAAGTAGAAAGTATCACTCCTGACGGGTAACCCAATATAGCAATAAAGATAAAAAATGATAGAAGTAAAATGCTAGTAGAAAGGGCGAACCAACTGAAAGAGTTAAAAAGACAGGAAATGAAAGATATTATTGTCCGAATACAAGGGTTATAAACTTATAATACCGACCAACACTTTAACTTGACTGATTCTTATGACCTTGCACAATTTCCTTAACAAAAGCACTGAGATTAGTTTCAGATGACCCTCCCTTCTTTATAGCTCTTTCACAAATCTCCTTCATTTCTCTAGCTCTTCTCCTCAGCTCTCTACTTTCATCTCCATCCAAATCCATGAACCTCTTCACAGTTTGCGCAATCTCCTGTCTTTGAACCACATTCTTCTCTCCAAACTCTTGCTTCAACCGTAGGCCCACTTTCCAATCCTCTACAATTAATTTAGCATTAGTAATCTGATCCCATAATAGTGGGAAAGTAAGCATAGGCACACCAGCATACACGCTTTCCATTGTAGAATTCCACCCGCAATGGGTTAAGAAGCCCCCAACAGAAGAATGGCACAAGACTCTCAACTGGTCACACCATGGCACCACTAGGCCCATGTTGCTGACTTCTTGGAAACGTGTTGCATCTCCACGGGCAACCCACAAGAATCGGACCCCACTGGCTTGTAATCCATTTAAAATTTCATCCATCTGTGGGCCTGAGACCGATAAGAAACTACCGAAAGAGACATACAGCACAGAGCTTTTCGGTTGCAAATCAAGCCAATCTAAGTGGTCCGCTTTGGGGTGTTCCACGGCATTTGGAGGCATGTCTTGGAGTGTCATATAAGGGATGGTGGGGCCTACATGGTAGATAGGAATTCGGAATTTTGTTCTCAAATTGTCTATGACATGGTTTTCAAGCCCATGAAAGGAAGTGAAAAGAAGACACTGTGATTCGGTTGAGAAAGAGATGGCTCCTAGGACCCTGTCTGAAATTGCTTCACCCTTTTTAGCAGAGACGAAGGGTAAGTCTGCTAGTCGAATTGAAGAGATCCCTGGAATGTAGTTCACGCGCTCCTCTCCTCTTTCACCTGATTCATGTGAGTGGTCATTTCAGTAGAATTCATATTTGACACAATGAAAATGAGGGTGCTCTTGGGCTGGGCCAGTCTGAGCCCGATTTGGGCCCACTCCTATTTGGGCCGGGCCAGGATAGTGCATCCATTTGATATTTGGGCCATTTCTAGATTAAGTGACAGAAAGCCTAAAGCCTGGCCTAAGTAAGGAGTGCTTGTGTATATACCACTCCAAGTTAGTGTGACCTTTCATGAGAAATTTCACATAAATGATTTGGTTAAAGCAAAAATTGGACCCACATTGGGTTTTAACAGAAATTGCTCAATTGGAAGCCCACATTCTCATATCATAATTTCTCAATTTGAAAACAATATTGTGAACCATATATATGTTGTTGTTTCAAGGCACTCTCCCTCATTGAATTCAATTGAAGTGAGAGACTTTTCAAAATCCCCTAACCTCAAATAACAACTCCCCCATTTAGGGACTTGTTGGGTCTCTGTCTTGTTTGAATATTATCATGGCGACAGATGATTGCTATATCTTTAAAACTTAGAAGAGAGGAGAAAAGGCCTTCACAACTTCTCCCTTTTATAGCGGTTGGATATAAAAATCAAAATCACATGCAGTAAGAACTAAACGCAATGACCAGGAGATGGCACTTGGCATTTTGTGATAGATAAAAATCCAAATGGTCAAAGTTACATCAGCACCTATTTTTCCTTTGTTTCTTAATTGATGGTTGGTTGGCCTGCATTTCTGGCCATCTTTTTCAATCACTGGCGGCACAACGTAACTAAAGAGGAATTCGGGAGCTGCATGGTGTGACCCACCTGTTGTGAAAGTCTAAATTGATGGAGTGAAATGGCTTCATGTTATGTGGTCCTTGTCTAAATTTCATTATATAATTAGGAGATGATCAAGTTCTCTATGGGATTAATCCTTGAGCAATTTATAGATTTTATTGAGTCTGAGCCTAAAAGGATCTTAAAGATGATGATTTCTTTATGGTGTGGTTTTCCACATTCATCGCTTTTCTACAATTTGACAAAAGAAGTTCCATCTATATAAGAAATTTTTCGGTAAAGTAAAGCCCCATATGCCTTTGATAAGGCTTCATATATATCTTTTTGGACATTCCACTAATAAACTTAAACTTTTGAATTGATACATAATTTCGAAACAATTTTCTATCATGTTGGTTTGCAGTCAAGGCCGCCAACCTAGGACATTTTGCTTAGGACCTACTAAGTAAATAAAAAAGTTATTTCTATTCCATTCCGCAATGTTCAACCAATGAGGCAGGAGTCGTCATTTGGAGGGATTAAAATATACATTAAAAAAATAAAAACTCACCTATTCAGAGTAGACGGATTCCACATGGGTGTTCCTTCTACATCATTCTTTCGTACTATGACCCAAACAATCGGACCTGATTTTATCTCCACCAAGGAAGAAAAGAAAAGTCAAATGAAAATTCTTTCACGTAACAAGGGTTTTGTTCTCCAATGAGAATCCCAAACAGGAGCTCCCTCCCTAAAGACTTTTTGAACATGGTTTTAATTTAGGTGTCCTTACTTTACAGGTCAGGGATTGAAAAAGTCGCATTACATTGTATGTATTCAGGATGGTGAAAATTTAACCCAAAAATATATTGTTAAGAAGTGGGTGGAGGCGGGTTGAGGATTTTTATTTGAGAGGTGCAAATCTTAATAGGTAGTGTGGTTTTGAGGGAAATTAAGGGTTTTCATGTGAATTTTGGGGGTAGACCTAAAATTTTTAATGGGTTTTTTTTTTTAATGGAACGTGGTTAAAAGGGGTGAGGCCGGTTTCACTCAAGAGAAGTATTGAAAAGTATTTATGTTACCACTATTAATGGATTTTGAGGTAGTAGAATTGCTAGTTGGGAGAATTTAAAATAAATGTCATGTATCTTTGATGCTAATAATTCATAAAAGAGAAATTTTCAAAAACTCTCATATCTCAAAAGGGGAGTTTCTCCCCCTAGTATTTTAAGAGATGCACATTTTTAGGAGAATATTTAGGAGAGAAAATATGTGTATCACACGTGTCATACTTTCATTGGCTAAAAGAGTGGTGTTTATTATTATTATTTTTTAAAACGCGCAGATAGTTCTGTAGCTTAACTCTTCGTATGAGCTGTATGAATACATGAGTTAGATACACAGGACTCTTTTTATTTTTCCGGTTAGACTGGACAAGAACGGCTTCCACGGAAAGAAAGATATATCGGGCTTTATGTAGCGGTTACGCACCTGACAATTCATCAATTGGGAAATGGCCGTTAGAATTGAAAAGGTCGAAGTGATACAAAATGGAGAACATGGACGGAGCCATTGGCCACATAGACGCCACAGCTAGGTTCAATCTCTTCCCTACCGTAACAGCCCACGACAAGTACGTATCGGCCACGATACAGCTCACCTTCGGCTCAAGCCCTTCCAGAAGCCGCTCGAACGGCGCCTCCATCTTCGTATACACGGCCTCGACGAACCCCGCTAAGTCGGCTCCGCGGACCAGTTCGAAGGGGATGACATTGGGAATGGACCGAAGCCGTATGTTAGGAGGCGTAGGAGCTGAGCCGATGAAGCCAAGCCACTCCTCCGTGACGACGAAGGTGATGAGGAGGCTGTCATCGGACAATGCGAGGAGCTTGCAGAGGTTCATCATGGGGTTGATGTGGCCGCGGCCAGGGCTAGGAAGGGCCACCACGTGGACGGCAAATGTTGTGTCCATGTCGACTAAATCGATAGTGGGGATATTTGATGAAATCTGGGGATTTGAGAAGAAGAAGAAGGAAAAAGAGGAGGAAAGTGGGAAGATTTTGGTTGCAGAAAGTGTTGGTAGCTGTTCAGGATTGGATCTCCGTTGCTTTTCTATTTAAGTAAATACAACCAACTAAAGCAAGCATGTGGTACATTGACTTTTAACTACTACGGGTGGATGAAATTGAGTCCAGATACTCTTCTTTGACTTTCCTCAGGGATGCTCATGGCCAGGCCCAGCCCGAGCACTGATTTGATTAGGGCTTGTATTAAGTGATAGACACCCCCAACCAGCTCTAATAAGGAGTTCTTCTAATTTAGTGATTAATTGTCCAAATAATTGCTAGAAAACCCAAAAAATTGATAAAGGCAACTTTGGCCTTTATGATTGACTAAATGGGGTGGGCTTGGACTCTTATTCGAGTAAAATTTGAAAACATCTCATACGTGAGAAGGGCCATTTATTTTGAATAGATCAATTTTCCAAGAAGTGGACCCCACTGTTGAGTTTCAGTCAGTCAAGGACTCAGAGGCTCTAATGCTTGATATGTGCAAGCAACCTTAAGTGTGTTAGTCGCACCTGTGAATGGAAAAAGTAGAACTCATAGTGGGGATAGCCTTATGAAAAATTTGAACTGCTCGTAGCAAATGCTGTCTCTTGAGCCCTACCCTAAAATAGTTGATTCCACCCTAAAATAATGGACAAGAACTGTTCATATTATTAATACTTGAGCCCTACCCTGAAGACCCGTCACTGTCTGTTGGTGGAGTGAGATGCTTGAGGATTCCAAATCAATGTCCATTTCACGGGCGTCGGTTAAAAATTGAAAAATTGTATTTTCTAGTAGAAGTCCTCATTCAATGAACTTGCTTCACTGCAATCTTTTATCTTTTGAATAGACTTCTTCCAAGACAAACAAAAAAAGGCCCATTCGTAGGGGCAGACACAAAGTACTGGCTTTTGGGAGCACTCATACTTGTGGACCTCAATAAAGCCTGGAAGGGGTCATGGCCCATGAAAAATGAGCCATCACCCCACTCAGTACTGCAGCATGTATAGTTTCTCCAAAAACCAACTGCTACATGTAGCATGGTCAGCGATGGCAATGGGTAACCTCCCCACGCAAACTCGACCAAGCCCAACTCATAAAAATAAAGCACTGTAATGCACTTTAGGCCCATAAAAACTAGTGTATGGTTTTCTCTAGGGGTGAACCCAAGTTTTGGGCATTGGGGGCACCTGTCCCGCAGACCTTGAAAGAAGCCCAAAAGGGGTTACGGGCCAAAAGGACTATGCCCCATTGGAATCCCCTCAAAGAAAACAATATTATGGCCATCGTCCGCACAGACCCAGAACTGTTTCGGATCCGATTTCTTGGCTCCGAAACCAGAACCAGAACCATATATGGGACAGGTCTGGATCCGGGTCCGGGTCAAGGTAGAAAATGATATTAAAAAATATGTTTTTAAGAGAGATTTTCGGAAATTTAGGTAATATGTCGGGTCTCAGGTCACGGGTCCGAATAAAGGTGGACCAGACCCGGATCCATGTACTTATTGGGGCCTAAATAAGGACCCAGACTCGATTTTTAACGGATCGAAACCTCTGAATAATTGGAGAATCGAAAATCCATTAACATCTCTAGATAGATAAGACTCCTTTATCGGTCTTCTCATCATCATTGAGCCAGAGAACTCCGAACCCATCGTATTATTGTAAATGCCCATCCGTCAAACATGACACTCTCAATGCTGACCGTTGCACATAGTTTGGGTCCCATGCCTAAATAAGAACGCCCAAAAGCTCTTCTCCTTCTTTTTATCTTGTTCAAAACTTAGTTGCAGACGAAACAAAGCTCCTGCAAGTCATAAAAATACAAATTTAGTCTTTGTGCATTGATCAACTCAATTGTTATAAATTGGATTATATATGGAAATAAAAAAATAAAAATAAATATCTGGATTGCATGGGTTAGGAAGGTTAGCTCTAACCTGAACCCTTTTGGTGGGTCAGGAAAACATGGCCCATTACTGAGACCCATATGTTATGCAGATTGGGTAGAGCAGGGCTAATATGGGCCGGTTTAGTGGGTCGGATCGATGTTTGCCACCCTTACCTTAGAGACATTATTATAAGTATAGCCAACTCCTCCTACCCCTCTCAACACAACTGTCATCTTTGAAAATTAGCCCATGAGCTTAAAGATCAAATTTGCTCAAGGAATAAATATTGGTAAACCCATATGCCAAAGCCCTCTTCTACTTTAGCTTAAATTCTATGATTGTTAACCGTTTCTCGACCCAAACCCGACTAGCACATCCTAAACTTGCTTCCTATAGGAGTTGGCCGGGTCACTGTTTAAACCGAACACATTTCCATCTCTACAGCCTAAGCCGTCTTCTACTGTGGTTTCCTACTTATTAGTGACTCCAAGATATAGTCATCATGAAAACTATAAGATAAAATACTCAAATTGAAACCAGCAATAGATACATGAGGGGAAGTCAAATTTGACCAAACTTTTTTTGAGCGGCTTGAATTTTCACTCCTTCAACGTAGGATTTTATCATGAGCCCGTAATGATGTGGATATTTTGGAATCACAGTATGTGTGTACATGCATTTAGCTAGGCATGTTCCATGGTCTTTTTACAATCATTGGAAAAACTTTAACAAACTATTAGACTTTTGGTCCATTTTCAGAAAGGTATGTATATGCAGATTTGAATATTTCGTAGGAGTATAAAAGTTTTCCACATTTTTTTCAATCTCAATCAAGTCATCTCCATAAAAAATATATATATAAAAAAAGACAAAAATACTTTTATGATAGGTTTTTATCTTTCTTCTTCTTTCCCACCCATAGCTCACCACCTTTCTCCTCACTCCTTCCTCGTCCAAAATCAATGGCCCATTTATGGAATTGTGAGATAAGTGAGATGAATTATGGAAGGTCTGGGAATTGCAAGGGCAAGTTATTTTCAAACCATTGAACCACTAGTTTCCCTAGGGATGCTTCTAAAAGCAAAAAAAAAAAAAGAGGGCCAAATATGAAGAAGATTGATTCTTATCCAAACATCCAAACAGGAGCTCTAGGTTTTGAAAGGGGAAAGCGGGACGAGAAACATATTTGTTTTTACCGAAGTATACAGGGAGAACAAAAGACTAAAATCCTTCATAAGGGTTTTTCTTCATTTTTCAGATTTTTTTTATTTTTATTTTTATTGAGAGGACTTGATTGAAAGAAATATGTGAATGTTTTATATTCTTTTGAAATATATATATTTTTTGCATGGGTGTCCCTATAAGATCTTTGACCGAACAAGACCAATCCCATTGGCATCCGCTAAATACACAAACACAGACCCAGCAAATTTGGGGCAGTTTCGAACACTAGACATGGGGAGAAAACCCACGCCTTATGCTGCTCTACACCAACTCCTAGATGGGTTATTCATTTGAAATATTCAAAACTCCATGTACTTTTCTTAAAATGAGCTAAAAATTTATACGTTTTTTAATTTTTCCTAAAATGATTAACTAAACTTTTTTCCTTTTTTAGCATTCATCACTATGGATCAGTTTTATTTTATATATTTTTTACTCACTTATATAAGGGAGATGCTCCTATGAGAAATATCTCTCACTTTATATGAGAGATATTAGTGGGGGCCCTCACATTTAAATTGTTGGTATTGGATATAGATGTGAGGGCCCCCCCTTATCTCTCATGGTAAGGTGAAAGCATCTCTCATAGGAGCATCTCCCCTTATACAATTTTCAATTTCGAAATCTTTTCACCTGCAATTTAAATGCATGGCTACCTCCTCAGATCCACAAAGGCTTTTATTAGGAATAATTTCAAATTTGACATTTAAAAAGGGATTTGTTTTTTGCCACATTCTACTTCGATTAAATCATTGAGAACCCATCTCTTCACCTAATTTATATGAATTAGTGGCTTCCAGGCAACATGATGTCTACTTTTGTAGAAATCATAATTTGAATGTTGTGTCCTCTGAATATAGTGAGATTTACACTCACCACAATATACGGTATACTTTTGTACGCATCTTCTGTTGATGATATAATATTCTCCTTCGAGCCAGAAAAAAAAAAAAAAAAAAAAAGCAAAGAAAAAAAAAAACCTTACTTAAGCAATAAAGTTTGACAAGCAAGTGTAATGGGGGAGAAAAGACGCATGGTCCATTGGAAAAAAAAAAAAAAAAAAAAAAAAAAAAACATTACCAAAGCCAACTCATTTATGGTTGAATGGTGTTGGCATTGTTTCACGCGCATGCCTAGGAACGAATGTCTGTGTCCTCATGTTATAATATCATTCCTATACTTAGTAGCCCAGCCCCAAAAAGAAAAGTTCAGCATATCATTCTCACAAACATTCACGATTTCAAAAAAAGAATATCGTGATGCAAATTTTGAAAAATATTGTGATATTATAAAAGTATTATTCTAAATTGCTAACTATCACAATATATTACAACATATAAGAAAGTTAAAAATGTCCTAAAAACACATGATAAAACCACAATAAAATCAAAATAAAATAGAAATAATTAAATATAAATCAGCTTCTTTTACAGAAACTTACATTATTACTAAAAATAATTTTTTTCTCCAGCAAGTTAAAAAAATATATTTAAAGAAAAACACCTATCATTTATTTTTGAGATGATGATTTCAATTTAAAATAAAATAGTAAAAGGAAGTTGGCTTTGTAAAAGTTAGAGAGTTACATCGCCTGAAGCATGAAGAGTCTCTTGATAGCAAATGAGGGAGTATTTGATTGGGCTTCTTAAAAGTGTAAAGTGTTTTCTCAAAAATAATTTTGAGAACCTATTTATATAAATTATGTTTTGCATTGGTTTTTTTAAACAGTAAAAGAATCATGGTTGTTTGGTTATCACAAAAAAGCAAGAGAGCTTTTATCATATAACTGACAAAATAATGCATTAAAAATTCAACAAAAATATACTATTATTTTATGAATAAAAATATTTACAAATAATAGGTAAATAAAATGGTCTTAAATGTCATTCTATGTGGTATCCAACCATAATGACTTGGGTAATTTCCAAAAATAACTTCTAAAGTTACACAAAGTTTTACCAAAGAAAATAGATAGTAAAAAAAAAAAAAAAAAGGGCCCAACCGAAACCACCCCCCCACCACACACACACACACACACACACACACAAATATTTGCATAATGAAACTTCTTTTTGAATAGTATATCAAAAACTTCTCAGCTTAGCCAAAAATTAAAAATTATAATTATCAATTTCGAAAGGAATTAATATAACAAAAAAAAGAAAAATAATTCTCTTCACCAATTTGCCAAACAGACTATGGGGCCCACTTGCTCTCGTATTTGATCAGTGCAACTTCTTTCACACTTATTCGACCAATATTCGCCTTTGGATTAAAAGAACTCTATGGCTAAATGACTATTAGAATTTAAAACTGCTAAATGAAGGCCTAATATAATCAAGTGGTGCTGATTTTTTATCCAACCCTTATCCATAGAGCGAGAGACCTTTCCTTGTTCCTACTGGACTCCATAAACATAGCATGAGCTTTGCTCGCTTTGAATGCTCCCCACAAAAGTAAGAAGGTTCTTTCGAAGGGGTGGCCAAACCTACTTTTCGGAATACTGGGCCTATAATGGGCCAAATGCCAGTAAAATGCATCTAACAAGTGCAACCAAACACACCCGTATATGCATAATAGTGGAAGCATTAATCTTGATCAATTGCTGTAATTGGTTAAAGCCACAATAAAGTATGCATCAACCTTATGACATAATTAATTTCAGCTCCTTTCAGCGAAGTGAGAGATGTTATCATGTGGGCCAAGTACCACACACGTCGCTAGCAAAGAACCTCGATGGCAGCGTTCATTTGTCCATTATAAATATCTCTAACTAATTTTGAAATATCTCATATTTTTAAGTGCAACTAACTCATTTTTTCATTGAAAATCATGATTCAAAATAGTGGTCGCTATGTAGCGTAGCGGCCGTATTACCTGTCGTAGCAATGGAGGCTGTTATGCTATTTTAAAAATAGAAGCGCTACGGTCTAAAATCTAATAAAGTCAAACGGTTTAATTTTAATTATTACTTTTTCATATTTCTTCTCCTCAATTGTTTTAACTAAAGTTGTCTTTAATCTTATCTGGTTTCAAATCACAAAAAAAAAAAAAAAAAAAAAGAAAAACCACACAAGACTGCCCGTTATGCAATATTCAAATTATTTTACCATTTTAAAAATCCACACCGTTACACCGCAGCCGCTACGTATCGTCCACCATGTAGCATTTTGACTTCGAACCGCTACGCTCACTGCAATTGTTATTTTGATCTTTAATGGCAATTAATAATGGAATTTGATCATTGCATCAATATATCTCTCTCTCTATATCTATATCTCTCTCCCCGCCAGCCTCACGGCCCTTATCTCCGTTCATTATATCCAGATTCCAGAGTATAAATCAAGTTTTAACATGATTGATTCTTGAAACATTGTAATTAAAGAACTGACATGGTAAAGATGGATGCAAAATGCTCTGCTTAAAAAGGGTGAACCAATTGGAAGACTTCAAAAAGAAATAGGAAATGAAACATATTATCGTCCAAATACAGCGGTTATAATACTGACCAACACTTCAAATTAATTGATTCTTCTGACTTCGTACAATTTCTTGAAAAAAAGTCCTGAGATTAGTTTCGGATGATCCTCCCTTCTCTATAGCTCTGTCACAACTCTCCTTCATTTCTCTAGCTCTTCTCCTTAGCTCTCTACTTTCATTTCTATCCAAATCCATGAACCTCTTCAGGGTTTGTGCGATTTCCTGTCCTTGAACCAAATTCTTTTGTCCATTCTCTTGCTTCAAACGCAGGCCGACTTTCCAATCTTCTACCATTAACTTAGCATTAGGAATCTGATCCCAGAATATTGGGAAAGTAAGCATAGGCACACCGGCGTACACGCTTTCCATTGTAGAATTCCACCCGCAATGGGTTAAGAAGCCCCCAACAGCAGAATGGCACACGACCCACAGTTGGTCACACCATGGCACCACTAGGCCCATGTCACCGCTGAGTTCTTGTAAACGTGTCGCATCCCCACGGGCAACCCTCAAGAATCTAACCCCACTGGTTTTTCATCCAATTGCAATTTCATCCATTTGTGGCCCGGACACAGATAAGAAACTACCCAAAGAGACATACATGACACAGCTTTTCGGTTGCGAATCAAGCCAATCAAAGTGGCCCGCGTTGGGATGGTCCATGGGCCATGGCCATAGCGGTCATCTCATGGAGTGTCATATAAGGGATAGTGGGGCCCACATGGTAGATACTGATTTGGATTTTTGCTCTCAGGCTGTCTATGACATCGTTCTCAAGCTCATAAAAGGAATTGAATAGAATGCACTGTGATTCAGTTGCGGAAGAGATGCCTTCTAGGGCCCTTCCTAAAACTGCTTCACCCTTGGCAATAGAGAAGTAGGGGAAGTCTGCCAGTCGAATGGAAGAGATCCCTGGAATGTAGTTCACGCGCTCCTCTCCTCTTTCACCTGATTCATGTGAGGGGTCATTTCAGTAGAATCCATATTTAACACAATGCAAGCAGGTCAAATAGGCATAAGTAGTAACACGCACTCAACCTGAACCTATAATTAATAGACTCAGCTGAATAGGTTCGAACTTCAGATGGCCGTTTTGGATAACGGGCCAGGTTCGAACTTACTTGAATCACACAGCCGGCTCAAATATGATTCTGGTTCATCAAGGGTTGAATTTGGCTGAAGCCTCAGGGAGATTTCATGCTGTTGACTTCTCACTGATCCACTTGGAATCCACCTTCAATTGATCTCAAATATTAAAGTTTCATGGCACACAATGAATGAGCTAATCCAATTTTTACTCCTACTGTAATATACATTATTGGATCACAGCTGAATGAAAATGGGATTAAGTATTAAGCCCCTTATTTTTCATTTTCATCGATCCAAGTGTGAGATTGCACTCCCATTAGTTTGACCTTTGAAGAGTGCTTCATATAAATGGTTTGGATCAAGGGAAAGTGAGACCCACATGGCGCCTCAATAGAAGTTGATCGCTTTAGGAACCCCATTTAGCATATGGTGACAAGCTTTCATTTTGTAAAGAATAATGTGAATTATAGGTGTAACAGTTAAAGTTGGGTTGAAGACTTGTAGTAGGGTTTGGGTTTCTTTTGGAATTCAAGCAGATCAAGTTGGTTTGCAGTCAAGGGTGGCGGACCTAGGAAATTTTCCATTAGGGACCCATTTAATTAATTAAAAAAAAACTAGTCTATTCCATTCCATTCTACTAGTTCTTCAAAGCTCCAACTAGTGAGACCCTTGACAAGGAGTACTCCTTTTCAGGGATAAATTAGACAATTAAGGCACCTTTGTGCAAAGGCGACTTCCATGGAAAGATGCAATCGCCGCGTCAGCAAATTCTATGAGGAAGGCAGAAATTCATGTTTGGTGCAAAAAAAATTTCTTCGATGAATTAGTACTAATGTTGCTTGGTGCAGCTGCGGATTTCATTTAGTAAAAACTACTGGGTGGGTGAGTATTTAGTGAAAACTACTTGGGGTTTGGGGAAGAGGGTGGGTGGGTGGAGTGGAGGTTGGTTTGAGGGGGCGGCGGGCGGGTGGTCATTTTTTTTTGTGGAAATGGATTTCACATACCCCCATATCTAGGAAGTCTATTTTCAAGATTAGGAAGGAAAAAGCTGACGTGGCGAGAAAGCAGTTATGCGGAAAATTGTCGCACCAAACACATGAAAAAGGAGTTTTCCACAAAAAACCACCTCTTTTTTTGCTAAAAAGAGCTAAACAAAGGTGCCCTTAGGGCCTGTTTGTGCATCGGTCATTATCCACAAAAATGGGCAGGGAGAAGGCGCTGGAATGTGTTTGGGTGTAGAGAGGATTCCCACTTTTAGATTTTCAAGCGATGTTTTTGAGTCTCCATTTTCCGCCAAAGAAAGCATTTCTTTTTCCAATCCCCATTGCAAGAAACCAACTGTCGGCGGCGCTCCACAAATAGACCCTTAAAACAAAAAAAAAAAGTTACTCGAACATTACTATGGAGCCCACATACGCCATTTGTATTATAGTGCATAAAATGTGATTATACTGCCTTTACCAGTAAAAAATAAAAAATGGATTGTCTGGATCTCCACAGTCATTCCAAAAAAGGCGATGTTTCCATCACATCAGGAACCTTACAAAATTAACGGCGCTGCATCTTCGTGTACATGGCCTCGATGAACCCCGCGAAGTTAGCTTCGCGGACCAGCTCGGAGGGGATGACGTTCGGGATGGAGCGAAACCGTATGTTGGGAGGCGTAGGAGCCGAGCCGATGAAGCCGAGCCACTCCTCCGTTACGACAAAGGTGATGAGGAGGCTGTCATCTGACAATGCGAGGAGCTTGCAGAGGTTCATCATGGGGTTGATGTGGCCGCAGCCAAGGTAAGGAAGGGCCACCACGTACATGGACGACAGATGTAGTGTCCATGTCGATGAAATCGATGGTGGGGATCTGTGATGAGATTTGAAGATATGAGATGAAGAAGAAGAGAAAGAGGAGGAAAGTGCGAGGACTATGGAGTTTGGTAGAAAGTTACAGGACTACGCATCAATGGCCCATGCCATTGAATTAAATGTAGCAAACTCAAACATGTGGGGACCATTGAATGTGATGTACGACTGGAGGATGAAATTGAGTCCAAATACTTGAATCTCATGACTTTCCTGCAGTGGTGCTCATGGGCCGGAACTGCCTGAGCCCGATCTAGGCCCGATATGCTTTCTACCAAGCTTGGATTAAGTGATAGACAGGCAAAAGCATGGACTGGCTCGAATATGGAGTAGCTCTAATTTAGTGATTAATTGTCCAAACAATTGCAGGAAAGCCTCGACAATTAGTATAAAGAACAACTCGGCCCAGCCCGATTGACTAAATAAGTGGGCTTGGGCTTGACAATTACAATATCTGGGCTTGTACCAAATATGGGCTTGTAATTGTAAAGTCAGGTCAGGCTATAATATAACTTAGCCTGGCCCATGAACACCCCTACTTTCCCGGTTGAAAAGAGTGGAACTCTATAGAGGAGTCCACCTGTTGAAAATTAGAGCCGCTAAAAATGAACTCTCTCATGCGTACAAGTTTCTTAAGTCTTACTCCAACAAGAGGATGGGATGTTCTTCAATTTTATTTCAATAGGAGTTTATTACACCATATTATTGTGTATATAACTATTATAACTTTACACATTATTAATATTGATCAGAAGCTCAATGTTATGGTGGCATCAACTCTTATGGAGTAGGGTTTAGGATATCTCAATTCTTAAAAGAAGAGGGTGTTCACAGGAGCCAACTGGAGTTAAAAAACAAAAGAAGAAGAAGAAGAAGAAGAAGAAGAAGAAGAACTGCAAGGCCGGACCTACATGCATATGACGTGGGGTGATTTTGAAAATCTTAGAAAACTGAATGGGCTTGGACATATCCCACTTATGATTAATAAATAGTTGCCCCACGTCTAACTAGTGTGATCGTCCCTCGTCACAAAACTTTGGTAAAAACACTCATGTCTTTTGACATTTTCTTCATGTTGAGAGTACCGGATCCTCTTTGCGCCGTTGATCTCCTTTGACATTTTCTTTCTATTAAGAGTGTTAGATTCTCCTTACGGTGATCAAACTTTTCGTCGCAGATCCTCTCATGGTTAGTCTCTCTCACACCAAATAATCTTAAATAAAGCAATCTCCCTAAAGTTTAATGACTCTATATAACATAATTTTAATGACTCTATACCTAAATTTGAACCCTTAATTAATCTCCAAATCCTATTTTCAAATCCTAATCGAAACCTAAGCCCTAAATCGCTAAATCTGAGCATATCTACAAGATGACCAAATCACCATCGGGCATACTTTAATCTTCAATTGATACAAAAATTGTAAGTCCATAGATCCGAACCCTAGAGGGGGGAGGGGGGGGGGGGGGGGGGGGGGGGGGTGAATAGGGTGATCTACACATAATGACTAATTATGGCCAATTTTAATTTCTTGACAATTAACTAGTCACATGTGATGACTAACATATAATATGCGGAAGCTAAAACAAAACAATCATCACAAAGCATTCACCATAACACAAGGATTTATAGTGGTTCGGCCTCAATGCCTACATCCACTACAGGCTTGTGATCCAACACTCCACCGGATTTCCACTATTTATGCTTTTCAATAGGCTAAGCAACAACCTTTACAACATGCTTTCCAAGGCTAAGCAATAACCTTTTACACTATGCTTTTTTTAGGCTAAGCAATAAGCTCTTCAACCAAAAGGTTGGTTATCTCTCTAAGTAGTGTCTAAATACACTTGATAGAGATTTAATTATAGCTCAATACAATGCCTCTTAAATAGGCGGATATGAAAGTGAAAATCTAAATCACACACACACATTATGAATGCAAAGATGAATGCACAATGTATATGTATGATGTCCTCAATCAATTTGAAAATTAAAGCTCATAAATGTATGCCAAAGGCTTTTAAAAGTTTTAGCTCATAAAAATATTTATGATTGAGGTAAGAATGCTAATCACATGTTTAAAACACAACTTGTAAAAGATATACTTATCTAGTTCAAGCGAGTTGTGAAAGTTTAAGAACAAAACATGTAATGCATAAGGATTTCAATCAAATTAACAATGTAGCTTAATATATGTATGTTTAAAGCATTTGAAAGTGTAAAATACAAAAATAGATTTAATTGAAATCAAGGGACAAATCACATGTACTTAAAAATACAACTTGAAAATGATATACGTATAAAAGCTAAGCAAGTTGTGAAACATTAAAATAAAAGTACATATGATTTGTGAAGTTGTTGAATCCAAAACATAAGAAAGATTTGAAAGTGATTTTCTTATGATGAAAAACAACAACCAAAGATTCAACCAAGTATAGGAATCATGTTTACATATAATTTCAAAGATGTTTACAAAAACATGATTTACTTAGATATACCAATTTAAGTACTACTTGGTTTGAATCAAAGTGTTGCATCCAAAACAATAAATCAATTCAAAACATATACATGTTAAGGACACAACAAATCATAGTTTATCATGCTAGAAAAGATTTACCAATATTTAAAACAAAGCATGAAAACATATGATTAAGAAAAGTAAAGCTTACTTAGATATTTAACTTCATTAATCCAAGCTTTAACTTTCCAAATGTCCCTTATCCTTCGTTAGCTCATTCTCCTTTGATTGGCCTCAAAACATCTCAAGGAGGGCCTCTTTGTTCCTCAAAATTTCTTTAGGAATGAGCTTCTTTTTATACACAAAAATGCCCAACGGTTAGTCCCCAGTCGACCTGGTACATTGCCCGGTTGACCTGGTCTTCAACGGTCATAAAACTGACCGTTTGAAAAAGAGCTCAACGGCTCTTTCCCAGTTGACCCGCAGTGTGCGCGGTCGACCGGGTCCATGGGCTCAGTCGACCGAGCACACTGCAGGTCGACCGGGTCCTGGGACCTTTTTCCCTACAAATTGCATATTTCAAAGATTTTCTTTGAGGGGACTTTTGGGCCATTAAATCAAGCTTGGAGACATGATTTTAATTCAATCTAAGTGCATTTAAAATCATGAAACATAAAAGCCTAAAATGATTTGAAAGATTTAAAACATAGGCTAGCTTGATTTATAAAACTTCTTTTCAATTTAAAATGCATCCAAGATTAAAGACAAAACATGCATGAAACATATGATTTACAAGATTTAAAACAATGCATGAGTAAATCAAGATTTCAAGATTTTCTAAATCAATGCAAGTGTGAAAAATCGAATGATGCTAAAATGATAATGCATCCATCAAATTGCAATACACAAAATTCCTAACAAAAATAAGGTCTTAAAGTTCATGTGTGAATAATTTGAGTTACATTTAAGTGGCGGTTTTTCTTTTTTTTCCATGAGCCCATGACCAACTATAGGAAATTATTCTTACAACTAAAGTAAGTACATGCAACCAAATTCTTTAGATCCAAATAAAACCCATTTGGAAACCCAAATTGGGTAATTGGGTGCTCACCCAAATCACCGTGGCATGGCATTCAAAGACCTAAGATTAAAGAAAATGGTATCTTAGGCTTATTTGATGATAATGAATCAATTATAAGTGGAATTTGAGAGAGATAGTGGGAAGACCCTTCAATTGGACAGGAGCTCTGATCATGAAAAAAATATTTATTTCCATTTAAATGCAACAAATTTTCTCTTTTTGGTATTGCTCATGTGAAAAAAGTTAACAAATCGAGCAAATGTTTAGCCCCACCCAAACAAAAATCCTAGGTCCACCACTGAAAAAAAGTTTGAATTCTCTAGACCTAAAAGTCCTCATTCAATGAATTTTCTCCACTAGAGTCTGTAAGTGCCTAAATATTACAGAATTGATTAGGCAAGTGTAAAACTCGTGATGCTACTGTTAAACTCTTTTGGGAATAGACTGAATGCCTTGAAACCTGAAAGAGAAGGAAGGAAAAAGGAATCAGAGAACCTAGCTTCTATCAGCCAAGGCGCTCTGATGCCTAAGTTAGTGCAGTCACTAAACAAAGGATGAGTGAGTGGAGAAGATGGGAGAGTTATGGAAGTACGACTCAGAGTGTATTTTTGTACCTTTGGTGGGTCTACCTCATGCATATATATAGGCGGAGGTCCCATCAGACCGTACCTTTAGTGGAGGTAGGTGAAGGTACTGTCCCATCAGACCATACCTCAATCTTTTATATGGCTGCGGTTGTGGCTGTCAGATAAGGTCAACCCCTTATTTATGTCTGGTGCCTATTTATTCTGTGAGCTCATTCTGCAACGCCGCTGTACTTTCATAGGAGTATAATTATGACTCTGACCATCGGTGTTCATCCCGGCTAAATGGACCGAACCGAAGAAGGTACCGAGGTTAGATGTAGACGCGTCCTGGCACCGCTGCCGAGGTGCGAACATCTGGCACTATTGCCGAGCTGCGTTAGGCCGAGACCAAGACGAGCTTAGATGGTACCGCTACCAAAACTAGCTCAAGCTTGGTTAAGCTGGTATTGTTACCGAGCTGCATGAAGCTGAGATCAAGTCAAACCTAGTTGGTACTCTTACTGAAACCAGGGATTATCTCGGTGTTTATGAAAATGTCCCACATAATTGCCCCCTAGCTCCTGATCTCATAGAGTTCCCTAACTCTTTGAGGTCTGGAGCTAAGTATCATGATGGGAGAGCCTTTCTGAATGTTGAGTTCGGAGCTCTTCATCTCGGTGTCGGTTGTCGATGGCTGCTGACGTCTGATCCTTATGTGATGTCATCTCACCAGTTTGAGTTAATTAATGAGATGTCGACGTCGCTTCATCTATTCGAGGTATTAAATGGGTACAGGAAAAGACGTGCTGCCGGTGCCACGCATCATAGCCCGGTTGGCTATCCAATTGGTTTGAAGGGACATGCGCAGCACTCGAGGCGACGTCTCACACGCGTGTCTCAGAAATTCGAAAAGTGCGCCCTTTCTCCATTATATATATGGGTACCCGCTCTTCCTTTCTTTTACTTTCGGCATCCATTAGAAGAGAATCCCTGCTGGAGAGAAGTCATTGAAGCCCAGATCTAACGAGTCCAAGTCTGAAGTTCTTTGAGTCCTTCCCCTTTTGTGAGTTCTCTTCTTCTTCATTCCTCTTCATTTTTGTGTTCTTGTTTCCATTAGGGTTTCCCTGCTCTGTCTAGGGTTTCTGCCCCTCTTTTTTAAGCTTCGTCTCCTCCTTCCCAGTTTCTTCGAACTCAAAGATGGGAATTGATAGGCATTGGCTAGATACCCTGGAGAACTTAGTCCAGTTTCAGGCCATGTATAGGATACCCGACGACAGTTTAGGTCAAATTAGATGACCCCAATAGCCTTGACAGCTACACCTTCTACAACGGTTGGATGCCGTTTCCATTGGTTACAGTGATTGAAGGCGGAGTTAGGTTTCCTATCCACCATTTTCTTCGGATTTGTCTTAGAAAGTGGAACCTTTGTCCCTGCTAGCTAATGCCCAACAGTCTCAAAATAATAATGGGCATTGCCGAGCTCAATAACATTATCGATATTAACCTCGGTGTCCATGACATCGAAGATGTCTACGACTAGTGTAAATCCGTAGGGGATGATGCCTGCTGTTATCTTCGGGGAAAGCCGAGACGGGAGCCCTTCGTCGTTGATTCAGAGGATTCCAATAGACAGGCCGGGGTGTCGGATGTGAATTTTGATCCCCCCAGGGAGGGAAATCGCCATTCAACTATATATGCTATTTAAATTTTTATATCGAAAATGAGGATTCCGACTACCCTCAAAATCGACGTATCACGATCGCCAGCTACGGTAACGGCCGTAACACCGTTCTTCGACAGAAGCCGAAGAAAATAAATGGGAGAAAATAAGTGGGTGAGTTCTTCTTCTCGTCTAATGTGCTGCCGGCAACACGCGACGGTTGTCTTTTCACATTGATTTGGGTCTCTTTGGGTCTCTTTATTGTAGGGTCAATTCAGGGTTATGAGTTAAAGTCCAAATAAGATTAATTCTCACATAGCAAAATCATAGTATATCCAAGTAAAATGAAATAATTAAAATAAATAAAATAAAAAGGGGGAGGTGCCAAATATTTAAGAAGAGGATCGGCCTCGTTCCCGGGTACCCCCTTTTAATCCCTTGGCAAAACAGGGTTTAAAGGCTGACTTTTGAAATCCAAATGATGATACAAATGAGACTTTGACTTGTGATTTCTGTGTTTTTCGTGTGCGATACACGAGTGACAAAAAGTGAAAGGCCAATGGGCCGGAATTGATTGGAGGTGGCCGATGGGCCGTAATTGATTAGAGGTGGCTGATGGGCCGTAATTGATTAGAGGTGGCCGATCGGCCAGTGCTTGTTTTAGGGTGGCCGATGGGCCGTGATTATTTAAAAGTGTGTTTGAAATCACTCATCTCATCTCATCATTCTCACTCATTCAATTTTAGAAATCAGTTCTTCATTCCCTTTTATCATTAAGTTGGATTAAATATTTGACACCTAAGGTGGAGGAAGAAATAAAGGAAAAATCTTTTTGGGTTTATTTTGTTGATTTTATAGTTTTTATGGATTTTTGAAATTGGGGCTAGAAGGGCCTAACTAGGGAATTTTTACTTGGATCTACATAATTAATGCTTTATTACTGATCATCGGATTAACCCAAACCTAAGGTCCTAGACCGCCCACATCAGCTTTCTCGGTCCCCTAAAGGAACAAAAAAAAAAGTGTGATGGGACGAAGCCTAATGCTCTAATCTGCCTAATGAGGGAAACTGATCAAATCCTAGGGTGCAAATAGCTAAGCTTAATAGTTTCTACGCCTAAGTAGCTTGTTAATTATAATCTTAATTGGCTTGGTTTATTTTAAGTTATGATTTTGATTAAGAATTATTTAGGGGGTAGATTAAGGCTGTCTTAAGGTTCTGTTTTAATTGTGGAAGGTTTTGAAGTTTCGGGTTTTAAGTCAAATAATGAAAAAGATATCAAAACCAGCGAAACGGGGTTAACGGAGGACTTGGGCGCATCTGTGGTGGCGCCTAGGTCCTCTGGATGACTTGGGTGCACAGGCAGTGGCGCTCAAGTACCAGGTTCTGTGTAACTTGGCTAGTAATAAAGGTATTAATGTTAATTTCGGAATTCGAGGAGTTTTGCTAAGTGTAAGCTTCTGTTCTAATCTTAAGTCCGGAACTCGAAACATAATCGGAATTCACCGCTTAGATTTGACAGAGGACTTGGGCGCATATATGTATGCGCTTAAGTGTTTTTGGGCACTTGGGTGCACCAGCAGTGGCGCCCAAGTCTTAATTTGATACTTTTTGATCTTCTGATTTTGGTTCGAGACTCCGAATGGGTTTATATTAATGAAATTTTAAATTTCAAGGCTGTTGTTGGTTCGGTAAAGGTTTTGAGATGTTGATTTGGGTCGAGATTTGAAACAAATTAGGACTCGGTGATCCCGGAGCTAGAAATGGACTTGGGCGCACCTATGGTGGCGCCTAAGTCCTTCTGGGTGACTTGGGCGCACCTACAGTGGCGCCCAAGTGGTCGGTCTGTGAGTTTCGGTTCTTTCTTAGATTCGTTCACCTAAATTTGGATTTTTAGGTGACCTATGTCAATAAATCTTGGATCCTAGGTTGGTTTCAAGTTTCTAAATCTTAAGTATGGTAATGGTTTGAATTCGTGAGTTGAGACGTAACCGAAATGCGTCTCAGGATTGGACTAGGGACTTGGGCGCACTTGTGGGGGCGCCTATGTGTGTTTTGTGACTTGGGCGCACCTGTGGGGGCGCCTATGTGTGTTCTGTGACTTGGGTGCACCTGTGGTGGCGCCCAAGTGTCAGTCTACTAACTTGTTGTCTCTAGAGTGTTTTAAGTCAGTTTCGGGTATTCGACTTTAGTTTCTGTTGGGAGATGTTTTTATTTTTTTTTGGGATTTGATTGGTATATCGTCTTGATGAGGATTTAAACTAGGAATTGGTGATCAAGATTTGATTAAAGCTTGGTTAAGGTCTGAATTTAGTGTTGTTAATTGGATCTCGTTGATTATGGTCTTAATAAATTAGAGCTTATTAATTAGGTTTATTAATTAGGACTTTAATTGGAACTTGTTGATTAAGGTTTTATTCAACTAGGGGTTTTATTAGAAGTTGTTAATCAGTTTTAAGGATTTAATAAATTAATTAAGTCTATGAATTTTAATTAGATATTTTAATTAGGTGTTTTAAGTTAATTAAGTGTTTTAAATTGGAATTGGTCGAGTTTACTGATTTACTTAGGCGTGAATGGAAAAACCTAGGATAATTCTACTACTTCTTTTAATTACTTTTATTTTCTTCTAATTACCAGAAAATAAGATGAGAGGAGAAGTGTTTTAGAATTTTGTGATCTTTCTCTTTTCTATTTTTTGGTTTTTTATGCAAAAGCAATGCAACCTAAATTAAGAAATAACCTAAGGTCCTCTACTTAATGTCTACTCTATTTCTATTTTTATGGGCTTTTCTATTTCTTTTAATTTTTTTTTATTCTCTTCTCTAATTACTAAAGAGCAAGATGAGAAGGGAAGAGTTTTATGATTTTTATAATTTTTTAGTATTTTATGCAATATAACCTAACCTAAAGCGTTGATGATTTGGAATCTAAAATTTAATAATCAATCGAAATTATCACAAATATGGAACAACAAGCTAAACGAAATGAAAAATGTAGGAAATGCGGGCCGGAAAGCAAACCAGGGACTTGGGCGCACCTATAGGGGCGCCCAAGTGTGTCTGCAATACTTGGGCGCACACACAGTGGCGCCCAAGTTACTTTCTGTAGATTGTGATGTATCTATGATTTCCGGTGATATTCTGACGCGATTTTCCTACAATTTGCAATTAACTATACGATCCTAATATTAAATATTAATATCAAATCTTCCGGATTTGAAGATAATAATACGAGGACTAAGTTTCAAAGGGTGGTTCCCTTTGCAGGGACTTGGGCGCACTCATAGTGGCGCCCAAGTACCTCTGTTTTTTCTTTCTTCCCTTTTCCTTCTTTTCAAGCAATAATATTTTGTCCTCTCTCGATTCTTTCAATGGTTTTTATCAATCCGAACGCTTTGATATCAAATTATACGAGGATAGACTCGGATCTGTGAAGCAAAATGCACACGAAATGGAAAATCGCAGTTTAATTTCTGACTCTGGACTTGGGCGCACACACAGTGGCGCCCAAGTGTTTTTTCTGTGTTTTCTTCTTTTTTTGTTTTTTTGCTTCTTCTTTCCAACACTTTTCGCGTGATTTTGAACACAAAGTTGCGGATCCGAGGTCCTGATATTAATGTGTATGAGAATGAATTCAGATCTAAGAAATGAAGTGCACGCGATATGAAAATCGGGGTTAAAACCCTATGCGGGGACTTGGGCGTACCCACAGTTGCGCCCAAGTGCTCTGTTGCACTTTTCTTTCTCAAATTTGAAATATTTCCAACGAAAATGATATGAATGCAAGATCTATTCTAATCACAAATTCGGGATGATGAGAACGATGCAGATCTACAACCTATAGATGATCCTAAGCATGTTACTAAATATGATGAATGCAAAATATCAGATCTACTGTAAGATACTACTATAAATGCAGATCTATGATGAATGGATGATCCTAAGCATGCTTCTACTAATAATAATACTAATAAAAAGGAGATGGATCTAAAATACCGGTTTGCGTTTTTAAGTCCTAGATTGAAGTCTTTTGTGCAAATCCATAGCTTTGGGAGGCCTTCTCCATTGCTGATCTTGGAGAACCAAAATGCTTTTCCTTCTCCTTTCTCCTAGATCTAAGGATCTCTCTTGTGAACTCTCTCCTTTTTTCTCTCTTTTTACTTTTCTTCTCCTTCTTTTTAGTAGCCTCCTTTGCAAAAATGGTCTAAGAGGGATTTTATAGGGTTTTTGGCGTGGAAGAGGGATTAGGGTTGCTGTGGGCACGAGTTTCTAGAGACTTCACGCAATCCTAGGTGACTTTAGGGCTTTTTTTTTTTTACTTGGGCGCACACACAGGTGCGCCCAAGTGGGTCTGGGGACTTGGACGCACACATAGGTGCGCCCATGTCTCCTTTAGGGGTCGAGTGGGTTTAGAGTTTGGCTCGGATTACTTTCGGATCATATTCGGACTAAAACGATGAAGGTTAGACTTGGGAGCACCTGTGGGTGCGCCTATGTGCAATTTCAAAACGATTAGGGACTTGGGCGCACCTAGGGTGGCGCCCAAGTGGCTTTTTAGGACTTGGGCGCACTTGTGTGTGCGCCCATGTCACCCTTTGGATTAAATGGGATTAATGGTTTGGTTTTGGTTGCTTTTGGATCGAATTCGGACTAAATGATAGAGATTGGGCTTAGGCACATCAGTGGGGGAGCCCATGTGCATTTTTCAAAATGATTGGGGACTTGGGCGCACCTAGGGAGGCGCCCAAGTGGCTTTTAGGACTTGGGCGCACTTGTGTGTGCGCCCATGTCACCCTTTGGGTCAAATAGGTTTAAGGTTTGGTTTCATTCCATTTTCGGGTTAAGGTTAGGCCAGAACTATGAAAAACAAAGCGGAACTCACCTAAGTATGCACTCAAGTGCCTTATAAGGTCGACCCAGGACTGGGCGCACCTGTGTGTGCTCCCAAGTGCCTTTCTGGGACATGGGCGCACCTGTGTGTGCGCCCAAGGGGTTTTTGGTACATGGGCGCACCTGTGTGTGCGCCCAAGTGGATTTTGGTGGGGGAATCTTCCTCGGGCTATATCTTTTGATCCGTTTGTCGGAATTGGACGTTCTACATATCGTCGGAAAGCTCTCGAAATGTCAAATCTTTTGGTCCATATGTCATAATGATTAGAGATTGGAATAGAGTAGGGATATTTGGATCAATGATTCTAACTTCTTAACTCATGCTAATCGCATCGTACTTAAGCAAACTAAGTGTAATGCCTCTAGGAACAGCCTGAGTGTGTTCTATGTAGTCTGGAATGGACTTGAATAGTGCTATAGTTCATTTCTTGTATGAGTAGTGGGTTGGACAAGAGATCTTGACACTATTTGGCTTTTTCCCTCACGAATTTCTAGAGATTGTTGAACTAAGTCTAAAATTATCAACAAGCATCTTCATCGTCATTAATTAATTTGAATTATGCCATTAACCATTCAATTATGAGTGAAATGAGGGCACCATTATATATGACAAGTGTTTAATGCTATCGTAGAGGGCCAAATGAGGTGTCTACACGGGGATGACCACATATTCGTCTTGGGCAACTGGGAGCTCTGGGAGGCCTAAACCGAGTTGGAGAGGTTATACAAGGTACCTCGTTGCTTCGGGACTCGTCCGAGTAAATACCGACCCCTTTTGAGTTCTTGTATTTTCTTTTTTCTTGTTCTGCCGAGCTAACGCTTCCTCGTTTGCCGTGTAGACGTCAGTAAGAGGAGGCAAGAGGCCAACCGAGCCAGTTGGAAGAGAAACGATACTTCGCATAAGGCTGTGTGCAGCTCCCAAGGTCATCACGGGCAAGCTGCTTAGGATCTCCGAGGGTACGAGCTGAGATATCATTCATTCATTAAGAGGAAGCCCGGCCAGCCCTTGGAGAGGGAGGAGCATGAGCTGGCCTTGACCGGAATCGAGCGCCGAGCAGGTCCGGGTGCCGAGGCTTTTGCAGCGCCTGGTGAATCAGAGGCCACAAAGTTGCTGTAAGTTATCGAGGCGTATACTTCTCCCAGTTCGAAAGAAAGAGAAGAGAACATGCAGCGACGCCAACTTGCCTTGAAGACAAAGGATCTGGCGGCTAGGTTTTTGAAAGCCAAGCTCCCTCTTCCTCCCTGCCCCTGCTGCCGATCCTATTCCCGCCTCACGGCCTCGGGTGCCACTATTACTTCCACTCTCTCTCCTGTTACCTATTCAAGTACAGGAGTTCGGGAGCACCCTGCCGGAGGCCCAGATCTAAGGGCCTAAGTTCAGGGTCTCAGTGGAGTCCTGCCGCTGTTGTAAAGGAGAAAGCTTCACCAGAGAGGAGGCCCAGGGCCGAGGGCTCAGTGGAGCAAGGTTTCGGGCGAGTCTCGATTTCTCAGCCTACCGGTCCGGCTTCGTGGAGGCTGAGCCTTCAGATTGAGCCCAGGAAGCCTCTGAACGTGGAGGACCAGGTGGCCGGCAACCCTTTGGTCATTGAGGCACTTTCCAAAGCTTGCGCCCTTCCTTGCGACATGGAGAAGCATAGGAAGGTTGATGACATGGGGCTGCTATTGTCGTCACTTCAGTCGGCTATCTCCGTGAGTTCTCCACAATTTTTGCTAAGTTCTTGATTTCATCTGTTACTCTGATGCTTGTTTCCTTTTGCAAAATGTGCAGAAGATCTAGGTCGTTTTGGACAGTTCTCACCAGAATGGCTCTAGGCTTTTACAGCTGGAGGTGGAGAAGAAGGAGCTCACTGCAGCTTTAGAGGCGAGCAATCAGAGGTTGAAAGAGGAAGCCGAGAGGAACATTGGCCTTGTTATTGAGATGGACATGGCAGTGGTTGAAACCTGTAAGCTGAAGGCTGAGGTTAAGAGGAGGAGAGCAGCCGAGCTCGAGGCCGAGTTGGCAAAGCAGAAGACTGAACTCGAAGCCGTGCTGGAGCAAAAGATCGATCATGAAGCCTTAGTCCAGGGCGAGACCGAAGCTGCTTTCCAAGACAGGGTGGACGCGGCGACGAAGGACTATGATGCTCAAGTTGAAAGATAAGCTCGTATTTGTTCGAGCTTGGGTGCTGGGCTGCTCTGAAAGATGCAGGGATCTCCGAGGACCACCTTGTATATCAGCACCCACCCAAGTTCTCGAGTTCGGCGCCTGAGCCGAGTTCTGCCCCTTCTTCCTCTGAGGCTCCCCTTGAGACTGTTCCGACTCCTCCTCCTGAAGCTCCTCTTGTGGTCAAGACTGGTGGTGCTGCTTCTTAATGCTGTTTTTGATGTCTCTCTTTTTTCTTCTTTTTCTTTATAATGTAATGCTGAGTTCTGTACTTTCTTTTATTCAATGAATACAAAATCTTCTTTCTTCTCTCATGCTTGCAATCAAACATGTTTTTTGAAACTTACATGTGTTAGACCTCGGTTCCGCAACTGTGTCTGTTCTATTGTTTGGTTCAACAACCGGAAGCATTTAAGTGACCTTGTTCGGGTTCAGTAACCGGAGTCAGCAAGTAGTTGAGTTCGGTTCAATCACAGAACTCATATAAACTCTTAAGTTCCTTAACTCAAGAAATTAGACGTGTACCAAATTTGCATTATCAAGCTTAGTTCACTAACCGAACCCGACAGAGGTAAACCAGAGAAAGTTCTCTACAAGGTATTTCAAGTTTTACCTCGATGATAGAAGACCTTTATAGTTGATTTTGTAATTGAACTTAATCTTCTGAGGCAGCCACCGAGTTCTTTAACTGGGTGTTTCGTATAGTTGGTTCCGCAACCGAACTGAGATACCTGCCGAGTTCCATAACTCAGCATCTTATATGGCTGGTTCCTTAACTGAACCAGAGTTGCCGCCGAGTTCTGTAACTGGCGTTTTATGCAGCTGATTCCATAACCAAGCCGAAGTTGCCGCCGAGTTCTTTAACTTGGCGTTTTTCATAGCTGGTTCTGTAACCGAGCTAAAGCCACTAAGTTCTGTAACAAGGTGTTTGTATAGCTAGTTCTGTAACTGAGTTGAAGCCACTGAGTTCTGTAACAAGGTGTTTGTATAGCTGGTTCTGTAACCGAGCTGAAGCAACTGCCGAGTTCTATAACTTGGCGAGCCTTAACTGTTGAAGGGCTTTCTTCTGTAGCAATTAGGTTGGTGATGGCCGAGTTCCCCAACAAAGCACATCCTTCCATAAGAATCTTTTATTGATTACAATTGAGTACAATTCAGAAATAATATTTCTTGAGGTGCGTGGCGTTCCATGGGCGTAGTAACTCTTTACCATCTATGTCCTCAAGCCTGTACACTGATCGCCCGGCAGCTGAGATCACTTTGAATGGCCCGTGCCAGTTTGGTGCCAGCTTGCCTTAGTTGGGATTTTTGTCTCCAGGAAGTGTCTTCTTCAAGACCAGTTCTCCAACTGAAAACTTCATTTCTTTGACTCTCTGATTGTATCCTCTAGCCAGTTGCTGTTGGTAAGAAGCTAGGCGGATGGCTGCTGCATCCCTTCCCTTGTCAACTAGATCGAGCTCTCGGGCTAGATTCACATCGTTTTGGCCCTGGTCAAAGAGTTCCGACCTTAGGGTTGGGAGACTGATCTCGAGAGGGATCACGACTTCCATTTCATAGGCTAAGGAGAAGGGCGTTGCCGAGGTGGAGCGCCTTGGAGTAGTTCTGTATGCCCAGAGGATACTCGAAAGTTCTTCCACCCATCTTCCCTTGGCTCGGCCGAGTCTTTTTTGGAGCCCATTGAGCACCACTTTGTTCGAGATTTCTGCCCGACCATTGCTTTATGGATATTCTGGAGTCGAGTAGTAGTTCCTGATGCCGAGATCATGGCAGAAGTTTCTGAAGAAATTGGAGTCAAACTGGGTCCTGTTATCTGAGATCAGAGCCCGTGGTATTCCAAATCTTATGATGATATTCTTCCACACAAAGTTCTTCGTATCTTGCCCGGTGATGGATGATAATGCCTCGACTTCTATCTACTTGGTGAAGTAATCGGTGGCTACTATTAGCCACCTCTTATTCCTTGCGGCTCGGTGAAGCGGGCCCACGATGTCCAAGCCCCCCTGAGCGAAGGGCCATGGGCTAGAGAGCAGGCTCAGGTCTTGTGTTGGCTGATGAAGAAAGTGTGAAAACTTTTGACATTTTTCTCACTTCCTGGCATATAGCTGGGCGTCCTTCTGCATAAAGGGTCACCAGTAGCCTTGGCTTATGGCTCGGTAAGCTAGCGACAGACCTCCAATGTGGCTCCCATAGATCCCCTTGGGGATTTTATAAAGGAAATCTTCGACTTTGCTCGGGTGAACGCATTGGAGGTAAGGGCCGGTGAAGGACTTTCTGTAGAGTTTGTCATCCGGAGACAACCAAAACTGAGCTGCTTTCAGCTTGATTTTGTAAGCCTCATTCTTATCTTCGGGAAGTTGGTCTTCCCTTCGGTAGGCTATGATTGGGTCCATCCAGCTTGGACCGAGAGCAACACACAAAACTTGCCGAGGCGGCTGGAGTTATATACTTAGTTTTTCCAACGTTTCCACCTCAACAGTTCTTTTCTTCCTAGCCTCGACAGCAGAGGCTAGGTTGGCAAGAGCATCGGCATGGGAGTTGGAATCTCTGCCGATCTGTTTGACTTTCGGCTCTCTCAAACTGAGAAAGGAGTGGTTTTGCACCAGCTAAGTAGGCTGCCATCCTTTCGTCGCGGGCCTGGTAGTCCCCGCTCAGCTGGTTCGTCACCAGCTGGGAGTCGTTGAAGACCACCAATTGCCGTGCCCCCAAGATTTTAACGCTGCCGAGCCCCGCGATCAGTGCTTCATACTCAGCTTCATTATTAGATGCCTTGAAGCCAAGTGTTAAGTATTGCTCAATGACAAGGCCCTTTGGAGATTGGAGGATTGTGCTAGCGCCAGCCCTCTTGGAGGTTGAGGATCTGTCGACGAAGACTTTCCATGCTGAATTGAGGAACTGCTTTGAAGATCATTCTTGCTCTGTCTCGGTGATCTCTTCCTCACTGCCCCCAAGTTCGGTATCGAGCTGTCTCGGTGCCGAAGTAGGAGAAATGAACTCTACAATAAAGTCCGCCAAAACCTGGGCCTTGATCGCCGTTATGGGTTGATACTGGATATCGTACTAGCCTAGCTCGACGGCCCATCTTGAGATCCTTCCAGAGAAGTCAGCCTTTTTGAAAAGGGACTTAAGTGGATGTTCTATAACAACCACTATGGTATACATCTGGAAGTAGTGGGAGAGTTTGCGAGAAGCACTGAGTGCTAATGCATGTTTCTCCAGCAGTAGATACCTGGTCTCGACGTCAAGCAGGATCTTGCTCGTGTAGTACATTGGCTTCTTTTGCTTGTCTTTTTCTCTGACGAGTACCGAGCTCACTGTATGATCCAAGACGGTTAGGTACAGATAAAGCACTTCTCCCTGTTTTGGTGTAGACGACAGGGGTGGTGAAGACAAATAGTTTTTGAGTTCTTGAAGGGCTCGGTCGCACTCCGAAGTCTACTGGAATTTTGAACTTTTCTTCAAAAGTTGAAAAAAGGGGCGGCCCTTGTCCGAAGCTCGGCTGATGAAGCGGTTGAGAGAGGCAGTCATCCCTGTGAGCCTCTGGACTTGTTTCGCCGTGGTTAGACTCTGAATTACCTGGATTGCCGATATTTGTTCTAGATTGGCTTCGAATCCTCTTCTGGTGACCAGGCTTCCTAGGAATTTGCAGGAGTCGACACCAAGCGCACACTTGGATGCTTTCAGTTTGAGCTGGAACCCCTTGAGGATGTCAAGCGTTCGACTCAGGTTAGCTAAGTGGTCCTGTGACCTTTTAGACTTGATAACCATGTCGTCGATGTAGACTTCCATAGTTTTGTCGAGCTGGGCCTGGAACATCTTCATTACCAGCCTCTGGTAAGTCGCCCTGGCATTTTTTAACCCAAAGGGCATCACTTTGTAGCAGTAGATGCCTCTAGGTGTTATGAACGCGGTTTTTTCTTCGTCAGGCCCATGCATCGGAATCTAATGGTAACCCCGATAAGGGTCGAGGAAACTCATCTTGTCATGCCCGGCAGTGGCGTCAATCATTTGGTTGATTTTTGGGAGCGGAAAGCTGTCCTTGGGACAGGCTTTGTTGAGGTCAGTGAAGTCCACGTACGTAGACCCACCACTTCCTATTTTTCTTTTTGACTTTGACTGTGTTGGCCAGCCACTCCGGGTAGTGGACTTCTCTGATAGCTTTGGCTTCCAACAACTTCTCGACCTATTCGATTGCAGCTTTTGTCTATGGAATCCCCGTTCTGCGAGCTTTTTGCACTACAGGTTTGTGCTTAGGGTCCACGTTCAGCTTATGGCACATGATCTCGGGATCGATGCCGGGCATCTCATAAGGTTTCCAAGCGAAGACTTCCTTGTTCTGCAACAAGAAGTTTAACAGCTCGAACTTCTCAGCTTCTGGGAGTTGGCTTCCAAGTAAGAAATATCTCTTGGGATCGATTCTGACCTCGATCAGATCTTCAATGCTATTCTGCTCTGTAGATTGGCCAACTTCCTCGAGCTCGGTTTCTAGTTCGGCCATGTGCACCTGCTGCGGTTCTGCTTCACCAGGCACCACAGCCATCAGGCACCGCTTGGCCATCTGCTGGTCACCCCTAACCGTGACCACCTCAACTCGGCCATTCGCGTTCTCTAACAGGAACTTGAGTTTCTGGTGATGGGTGGAGGGCACCGCTTTCATATTGTGCAGCCAAGTTCGCCCCATATTCATGTTGTATAGGGATGGTGCATCCACCACAAGGAAGTCGGCTGTCATGGAGGCGCCTCTGACTTGGACTTCTAGGGAGACTTTCCCCATGGGGTACACTGGTTTTGAGCTGAAGCCCACCAGGGGGTGCGGGCTTCTTGCAGGTCCTCTTTTTTTAGACCCAACTTCTTGAAGCAGTCGAAGTAGAGGATTTCTGATGAGCTCTCTGGATCCACAAGAATTCGTTTTACCTTGAAGTTCTTTAACCTCAGGGTTAGGATTAATGGGTCGTTGTGGGGGAGCTGGATCCTATCTAGGTCCTCATCTGAGAACTAGATTTTAGGTTTCTCCTTCCGAACTTTCTTGGACGCAGGTCCCAACTCGGTAGTCATCACCTGCTTGCTGTGTGAAGCCCTCCTGGCCTCGGCATGAGCTTGGCTACTCCCTTAGGCGTGGGAGTTAGGTGGATGATGTTGATGATGCCTTCCGGCTTGTCGTTGTCCTGATCATCATCATGTTAGTGTTGGTGAGCTTGGTTGATCCTGCCCTCCTCCTTAATGAAATCTTTTAAGTGCCCGTCCTTGATGAGTTTTTCGAGGTGGGACTTAAGGGCCATGCAGTCCTCGGTTCTGTGCCCATTTTGTTTGTGATAGGCATAGAATTTGCTCTAGTCGCGGGTGGAGGGATCACCCTTCATCGGATGCGGCCATTTAAAGTAGGGCTGTGATTTGATCCTACTGAGGAGCTTGTAAATCGGTTCCTTGAAGATCGTATTCACAGCTTTGTAGGAGGTGATGGCTGGCTTAGGCTTCTTGTTGCCCCCAGAGGTGGAAGTCGAGATCACTGCCGATTTCGTCGAAGCCTTGCTCCGGTCCGGGTCCTCCCTCCGAGATGCCTTCTTGTCCTTCTTGGAGGGTCTGTCTTCATGCCAGAGGCTAAAGTTTTCCCTAGCTCGGACCTCATCTTCTTCTTGCTTAATAAACTGGTTCACCTGGGCCATCAGTGCTTTCATTGTGACCACGGGGAACCAAACAAGGTCTTTCTGAAGCTCATTGCCTGGCAGCAGAGCCTGCTTGAAGCACTTGATGGCCACTCCATCAGTGGCGTCTTCAATCTAGCTGTAGACGGTCCAGAACCTTTTGGCAAACTGAGTAATATTTTAAGTCCGCCTCATTCTGATTGCCATTAGGTCATCGTTTGTCTTTGGGATTACGTTGTGCGCCTGGAACTTCTCCACGAAGGAGCTTTTGAGCTGCCCCCAGCTTGATACTGACCCCTCTGGAAGTGCGCAATACCATATGAGGGGGAGGTCTCCTAAACTGGAGGAGAACACTCTACAGTTCAGGTGTCCAATGTCACCCCAAACCGACATCTACTGGGTGAAGTGTCGAAGGTGTGCAGTAGGGTCCAAAGTCCCGTCATAGAGGACGAACCTTGGGACACTGAACTTTTTCGGGAGGGAGAAGTCCCTTTTCTCCTGAGAGAATGGAGACGTGCCGTGGTCCTCGGTGTCATAGGCGTTTAGCCGGTCCTAGGTGAAATCGACTACCTCCATATTCCACTGGACGGTCTGCTTGACTTGACGATCAAGCCATTCTCTCAGATCATCGTTGTCTCCTGGTCTCTAGCGCGACCTCTTGGAGTCATCATTCAAATGACTGCTACTCGAGCCTTCATCATAAGTTTTGTCGTGCATGTTATTGTTTAGAACTTGCCTCAAGTCCTATTCGACCGAAGGGGCCCGATTGCATCTGGGTGCTGATTGCAGGGCCTTCTCCTTCTCTAGGAGCCGCCGTTGAGTTGACGAATCAACTCCTCTTGCTCTTGGATAATGAGGTTTTGGGCCCTGATATCCTCGAAAAGAGGGTTGTGATCATCATCGTCGTCATCTTCAATCTAGTGATGAGACTGGTGAGATCTAACCGGCGTTGGAGATTTATTTCGTCGGGGAATCACTGGTGGGGGAAGATTCTGCTGAGGAGGTGCCTTCTGAAGGTTATCTTGTCGGGGAGGTGCTGTCACCCCGTTCGACAATGAACCTGATTGAGTTACAGATCCCTCGACACCCGTAGCAGCAAACTTTCCCCCAGATCTTCTCTGGTGAGGGGGCGGCAGTAATTGCGCCTGCACTACTGGTGGTAACAGTGCCAACACCGGTGGTGGTTGTGTTATCAACACTGGCGATGGCGGTAAGGCCTTCGAGGATCCTTCGTTGTTTCTCGTTTTTGGAGGCATGATGACTATGGATTTACTTTGATGTCTCCCCACAAACAGCGCCAATTGTAAGTTACTAAATATTACGGACTTGATTAGGCGAGTGTAAAACTCATGATGCTACTATTAAACTCTTTTGGGAATAGACTGAATGCCTTGAAACCTGAAAGGAAAGGAAGGAAAGAGGAATCAGAGACCCTGGTTGCTATCAGCCAAGGCGCTCCAATGCCTAAGTTAGTGTGATCACTAAACAAAGGATGAGTGAGTTGAGAAGAATGGAGGGCTAAGGAAGTACGTATCAGAGTGTATTTCTATACCTTTGGTGGTTCTACCTCATGCATATATATAGGCGGAGGTCCCATCAGACCATACCTTTAGTAGAGGTAGGTGGAGGTAATGTCCCATCAGACCATACCTCAATCTTTTATATGGCTGCAGTTGTGGTTGTCAGATAAGGTCGACCCCTTATCTATGTCTGGTGCCTATTATGTCTGTTAGCTCGTTCTTTAACGTTGCTGTACTTTCATAGGAGTATAATTATGACTCTGACCATCGGTGTTCATCTCGGCTAAATGGACCGAACCGAAGAAGGTATCGAGGTCAGATGTAGACGCGTCCTGGCACCGCTGCAGAGGTGCGAACATCTGGCACTATTGTCGAGCTGCGTTAGGCCGAGACCAAAAAGAGCTTATATGGTATCGTTACCGAAACTAGCTCAAGCTTGGTTAAGCTGGTACTGTTACCGAGTTGTATAAAGCTGAGATCAAGTCAAACCTAGTTGGTACTCTTACCGAGACCAGAGATTATCTCGGTATTTATGAAAATGTCTCACACAGAAAGACATTTCAAGATCAAGCACAAGTGTGCTCTACATGGATCAACAAGATTTGGATGAATAAAAATCACCTTAGCATTTGATAATTTCTCATTTCAACAATATAATGTAAACTGTGAGCGTAACTGGGGTCAAGTTGTGCTGTAGTAGGGTTCAAGTTTGTCTTAGAATTCAAGTTGTCCAAGTTGGCTTACAGTCTAGGTCAATTCAGAACCGGGTTGACTCTCCAAAAATTTGGGTGGAGCTTGCTATAACGAAGCCTGACCTGACCCAACGCAACCCACCTAAGTTGTATGAGAGAGAGAGAGAGAGAGAGAGAGAGAGAGAGAGAGAGAGAGAGAGAGGGTTTCTCAAATGCACACCATGCATGGATCATCCAAGAGCCTAAAAATCTACTATAATTTTTTTAGTTTTTGTGAGTATTGTATGTTAGACGTGAGTGGTCCTCATGACCACATGTGCAACACTGTTGGGTCCCACGGTTTGAGCCCACTAATCAAATAGGACTCTTATTGGCTAATTTGAGGGAATTAAGGAAACTTACTTTTATTAGATTTCTTTGATGGTAAGAAATCTCTCTAGGGATTATCTATATATATGGTTTTCTGGTCTTCTCTTAACCCATAAGATCTAAAAAGTAACCATCAACTTCACGCATATTGGAGTAGGTGATAAGGGAGAAATGAGAAAACCCTATTTGAGAAAAGAGTTCCGCTCATCATCAAGATCATGGAGCATGGTACGCTTTTATATTAATTAAGATCATTCATTGTTAATGCATAGATCAAGATCCATGTGTTTGATTTATATTGCAAACCATACAAGATTTACATTGTCAAGTTGATAGGATTAAGAGATTGGCCCTTGTGGTTTTAGTATTTTGTAATACATACCTCTGTCATTTTATTCATTTCCAAAATCAGTAAATCTAACAGTATTGAGAAAGGTGTTATATAGTATAATGATACTGTTGCCCATCCTATTATGCATAATTTCAAAATTGTCCTTACCAAATCCCTTTTTCTTCCTGGTACCTACTTTACATTTTCACTTTACCTTTATTTTCGTCACTTTATTCTTTTAACATATTATGTGCTTTTATTGCCCCTTACATTTTTTTTTCTTTGCAGGAGTATTTGCAAGCATGAGTTTCATTATGCACAATTATACTAACCAATCTTCCTTGTGCTACACTGGTTGGTTGATTAGGAGTATATACAAGAGGTCAAGGGTTCAAGGATTGGTACCACCCTCTTCTTCACAAAAAATTACATTAAAAGGTATTTCTTTCTTAAGAGGGTTTCTTAGGGCTTAATAAAAGGAAACCCTATATATAAGAGGAGATGTCTAGTGTAACCCTAATTATCCCACAAGATTGAGAGTGAAAGATGAATAAAGTCTAGAGGTTTCTCTTTTCCCTCTACGTAGGCGTATTTCCAAACAATGTAAATCTTATTGTGCTATTTGTATTACTTAATTAGATTTATGTGTGCATCATATATAGTTCTACGTCAATAGCAAGCTTCCGTGAGGCCAACAAAAACAACTTAGACATAAATCTTCTTATAAAAATATTTTGAGTTTTCATAGGTAGGGTCTATTTAAAAAAAGAAATCTAACTTATTCACACACACCAACCTCCTTTCATTTTCACATATTCAATCTTTCCCCTGGCTTCCCCTTCCCTTCATCCAGGTTTGCTCCAACAACAGACAATCTATTTTAATTAAAAAAGGGGACGCCATGTAGAAGGATCAGTAAATTTACATAGGTGGGTGGGTGTGCTACCTTATGACATACTTAATGCAAAAGGTCATATATAGAATGAGTCCAGATACCATAGGACTGTCACTCAGCCTTTATTGAAGGAGTGGTATTATCAGAAGGGCCCACCAACTGAAGATCCAAGACACTCATGCAATTTCTTCTAATTTTACTCCCGTGGTTATAATTCCTCCAACCATACAATTCTCGGTCCAATCTTTAATGAAATAGCACCAACAATTAGGGAGTTGCTATTGGCACACAAGTTTTCTCTCTTCCCACACACACTTCTTTTTTTAAAATACCCTATGAAATTACATTTTTACCCACCCTCTCCCTTTCTCTCTATCCACCTTCCCCTTCACCTCCTGTCGGCGACGGATCGGACACTATCTGATATGCTGCCGGCCAGTGAAAGGAAGGGAGAGGGAGAAACAGGGAGAAAGGAGAGAAAGAAGGAGAGGGAGAGAGATGAGGAGGGAGACACAGGGAGAAGAGAAGGGGGAGAGAAAACAGTGGGGGAGGGAGAGAGTGGGAGAAGGGAGAGGGAAAAAAGTGGGGTAGGGGGGAGGGCGGCCGGCACTCGCCAGTCTAGGCCAGATCTGGAGGTGAAGGGGAAGGTAGGGGGAGAGAAATGAAGGAGAGAGAGAGAAAACAGGGGGAGGAGGGAGGGGAGGGGTTGGCTGTCGCCATCAGTGAAGGGGGAGGTGGGGGGAAAGAAAGGGAGGAGAGAGAGAAATAGCGAGGAGGGAGGAAGAAAAAGAGAGAAAACACTGGGGAGGAGGGTGGAAGAGAGGGAGGGAGAAGGAGAGAAAATAATGGGAAGGGAGGGAGAAAGGGAGGATAGGGGTCGGCCGTCTCCGTCGATGAGGGGGGATGTTAGATCCCGACCCAATATTAACCCGATTAGTGAATTTTTAGTGTGTGCTTAGTTTTAAGAGAGTTTAGTTACCGTTGAGTTAGAAAATAATTAGTTTTACTCCTAGACATAGCTTTGGATTTTTGAGAGCGTTTAGTGTTAGTCAGACACACTCAAGAAGGCCTGAGTGTATGTACAAGCATGGGAGGATCGTATTGATTTCCGTTATAATCACGACTTTGACTTCATTTGAATGGTGTTTTGGCCTAAAAGGGTAAAATTATCTTTTTACACCCAAATCTGGAGACGAATTTTGAAATCTCAAAACCACGCCAAATTTATACTTTTTGGAAACTAGATTTTTCAAGGATCATTTTACTCTTCTTCATCGATTTGATTCGGGGCCCGCAAGACCATGTTTTAGCGTTTGTAAGTTTTAGAGTGTTCTGGAGCCCACTTGGCACCCAACTCAAACCACTTCTCCCCCTCTCTTGTTCATCTTCATTTCTGCAACTTGTTTCCAAACTCAGAACTTTAGGAAGAGAACTATGCTCTCCAATCTTCCCCCCTTGCATGTCCTAGCTAGAAGGCTTCAAATGAAGATCTGATCACACCATTGCATTCCTCTCCTTCCAAGCTTTCCATTGTTACTCTTTGTTTGGAAATCTCAGCTGGGCAACCTCTTCATTTTCTTCCTTACTTCTTGTTTGGCTAGCTATAAGTGAGATTTCCAACCCTTTTTTCTCATGGAGTTCTTTTAGCTCAAGAAGGGCTCATTTCTCTAACATGCAAACCCATTTTTGTTTAAATGGGAATTTTGGTTGACAAAAATGGTGATTTTGAATGGTTTTCATGGAGGTTTTGTAGCTTTTGGATAGGATTCATGAGGAAGTGTTTATTTAGCATTTGGGCAAAGGCAAGTAATCTTTATGAGTTTAATGCTGCATGTGTGTTATGGAATGCATTGTTACCTTTGAAATTTTGCGTACATTGTTATTAAGTTTTCATTCTATGTTTCTCTTAGATTCTTTTATGTAATTTTCATTCAATTACATGTATTAGTTTCAAATGTTTCCAACTTTTAGAATTTCTATTTTAATATCAAGTCTATACTATGTTTAGAAATTCTAGAATTTTGTTTGAAATGGAGAATGGAAATTTAATGTCTTAGATTGTGGGTTGAATGAATTAGAAATGTGTAATTGAACCCTTGGAGAGCATGAAGGCTTAGGGAAGTGCAGGTGGTTCAGAAATGGGAAGAAGGGGAATAGAAATCAGAAAAATATGCAAGAGGAAGTGCAGTTTCTGCACTCAGCGAATATAGGCAGAAGCCTGTTTGCTCGAGCGACCCTTTGGTCCCCTCGAGCGACCAGGCCACTGCCTGACGCGGACAGAAACAGAGGCTTGTTCGTTCGAGCGACCCTGAGGTCCACTTGAGCGAACAAGCCACTGTCTAGAGCGTGACAAACAGAGACTTGTCCGCCCGAGCAACCCTTGTGGTCCGCTCAAGCGAACTGTCTCGCTCGAGCGAATTGGGTGATCGCTCGAGCGAACCAGCCCAGATTCTAGGACTGACATATGGTTCCATTCGTTTATTTTTTTGGGATTGAAAAACTAGTCTATGTTAAGGGCTTTAGTTTGACATTGTGCAATTGGAAATCCAAATTGTATCCTAACTTCGAGGACACCAAATTAATTTATATTACCTATACTTGGGTGTTGACATAAAAAATATCACTTTGCATCTTCATATTCTCAACATCAAAAAGCCACATGGAGCTATATCTTACCACAAGCAGACGAATGCTGCTTCAAACAACAGATCTTGTCAAAATCAAACAAAAACTATAAGATCCTTCAAAAACAGTCAAAAGGGGGATACACCTGAAGTTTCGGGCCATTCCAGCATCATTTGGTCTAACTTCACTCCTCAAGCAACTGAACAGGCGCTCCTGGCGGCGACATTGTCAAAGACATCAAATCTTCGATCAGAGCCTATGGATGGTCTCAAAATACCTCCAAAAGGCCTCATCAAATTTCAAGTCAAACAGACAACGTTTGACCCTCCATCAACACTCGAGCAACAAAATCACGCCTCTCGGCGGCAAAAACCATCGAGGCCATTACTCATAAAAAAAAAGCACATGGGTGGCTTCAACATGCTTCCAAAGGGCTACATGTTAAATTTCAAGTCATTTCGACAGCGTTTGACCAGACTTTGACGCTCTCGAGAACAAAATCAAGCCTACCGGCGACGGAACTTCCTGGGACCATGACATCTAAATCGGAGCTGATGGGTCGTCTCAAAATGACACCAATAGGCTCCCTGTCAAATTTCATGACAATCAGACATCAGTTGACCGTACATAAAAAAATTGCATATTCCTCGCGGCAAAATCAAGTCTAAAAGCGACAGGACCCCAAACGGTTTTAAAACCCAAATAAAAGTAGATGGTCAGTCCTATCTACTACTCAGGAGGCTTCACCTCAAATTTTAGGTCATTCCGACATCGTTTGACCTAGTTTTGACTCTTGATGGAAAATCAGCTACGAAGTCTTTGGGTTTTCCAAAAAGTAGGAAACTTTGTGCTCCGGTTTGCACGACTTCTCGTTAAGTTTTTGTAGACACTTCATTTGGCCCCCTACGATAGCATAAAACACCTATCATATATAATGGTGCCCCCATTTCACCAATAATTGAATCGTTAATGGCATAATTCAAACTAATTAATGACGATGAAGACGCTTGTTGATAATTTTTGACTTAGTTTGACGATCTCTAGAAATTTGTGAGAGAAAAATCCGAATCACGTCAAGATCTCGAGATCAACCCATTGTTCAAACAAAGAAATGAGCTATAGAACTATCCAAACTCCCTCCAGACTACTTAGAACACACTCAGGTTGTTCCTGAAAAGATTACGTTTAGTTCGCCTAAGTACGATGTGATTAGCATAAATTAAGAGGCTAGGATCATTGATCCAGATATCCCTACCTTTTTCTGACCTCTAATTATTATGACATATGTACCAAAAGATTCTACATTCCGAGAGCTTTTCCGACGATATGTGGAACGTCCAATTCCGACAAACGGATCAAAAGATATGGCCCGCGGAAGATTCCCCCACCAAAATCCACTTGGGCGCACACACAGGTGCGCCCATGTACAAAAACTCCCTTGAGCGCACACACAGGTGCGTCCATGTCCCAGAAAAGCACTTGGGCGCACACACATGTGCGCCCGTGCGCCCAAGTCTTGGGTTGCCCTTATAAGGCACTTGAGTGCATACTTAGGTGAGTTCCACTTTATTTTTCATTGTTCCGGCCTGACCTTAACCCGAAAATGGAACGAAACCAAACCTTAAGCCCATTTGACCCAAAGGCTGACATGGGCGCACCTGTGTGTGGGCCCAAGTCCTAAAATCCACTTAGGCGCCACCCTAGGTGCGCCCAAGTCCCTAGCCATTTTGAAATTGCACATTGGCGCACCCACAGTTGCTCCCAGGTCTAGTCTCCATTGTTCTAGTCTGAATTCGATCCGAAAACAATCTGAACCGAACCATAAACCCATTTAACCCAAAGGATGACATGGGCGCACACACAGGTGCGCCCAAGTCCTAAAGTCCACTTGGGCGCCACGCTAGGTGCGCCCAAGTCCCTATTCGTTTTGAAATTACAGATGTGCTTCTCCACTGATTTGCCTAAGCCCAGTCTCTATCATTCAGTCCGAATTAGATTTGAAAGTAGATCGAATCAGACCCTGAGCACACTCAACCCCGAAAACCAGACATGGGCGCACCTGTGTGTGCGCCCAAGTCCCCAGACCCACTTGGGCGCACCTGTATGTGCGCCCAAGTCGAAAAAACCCTAAAATCACCTAGGTTTGCGTGAAATCTCTAGAAACTCGTACCCACAGGAACCCTAATCCCTCTTCCGCGCCAACAACCCTATAAAAACCCTCTTATACCATTTTTGCAAGGGAGGCTAGAAGAAAGAAGAAAAAGAGAAGTAAAAAGAGAGAAAAAAGAGAGAGTTCATAAGAGAGATCCTTAGATCTAGGAGAAAGGAGAAGGAAAAGCGCTTTGGTTCTCCAAGATCAGCAACGGAGAAAGCCTCCCAAAGCCATGGATGTTCACAAAAAGCTTCGATCTAGGACTTAAAAAACACAAACCGGTATTTTTAGATCCATTTCCTTTTTATTAGTATTATTATTGGTACAAACATGCTTAGGATCATCTATTCATCATAGATCTGCATTTATAGCAATATTTTACAGTAGATCTGATATTTAGCATTCATCATATTTAGTGACATGCTTAGGATCATCTATAGGCTGTAGATCTGCATCGTTTTCATCATCCCAAATTTGTGATTAGAATAGATCTTGGATTCATATCATTTTCGTTGGAAAATTTTCAAATTTGAGAAAGAAAAGTGCAACAGAGCACTTGGGCGCAACTGTGGGTGCGCCCAAGTCCCCGCATAGGGTTTTAACCCCAATTTTCATATCGCGTGCACTTCGTTTCTTAGATTTGAATTCATTCTCATACACATTAATATCAGGACCTCAGATCCAGAACTTTGTGTTCAAAATCACGCGAAAAGTGTTGGAAAGAAGAAGCAAAAAAGAAAAAAAAAAGAAGAAAACACAGAAAAAACACTTGGGCGCCACTGTGTGCGCGCCCAAGTCCAGAGTTATAAATTAAACTCCGATTTTCCATTTCGCGTGCATTTTGCTTCACAGATCCGAGTCTATCCTCGTATAATTTGATATCAAAGCCTTCGGATTTATAAAGACCATTGAAAGAATCGAGAGAGGACAAAATATTATTGCTTGAAAAGAAGGAAAAAGAAAAAAAAAAAAAAGAGGTACTTGGGCCCCACTGTGAGTGCGCCCAAGTCCCTGCAAAGGGAACCACCCTTCGAAACTTAGTCCTCGTATTATTATCTTCAAATCTAGAAGATTTGATATTAATATTTAATATTACAATCGTGTATATTAATTGCAAATTGTTGGAAAATCGCATCGGAATATCACCGGAGACCATAGATACATCACAACCAGCAGAAAGTAACTTGGGCACCACTGTGTGCGCCCAAGTATTGCAGACACACTTGGGCGCCCCTATAGGTGCGCCCAAGTCCCTAGTTTGCTTTCCGGCCCGCATTTCCTACATTTTTCATTTCGTTTAGCTTGTTGTTCCATATTCGTGATAATTTCGATTGATTATTGAATTTTAGATTCCGAATCATCAACACTTTAGGTTAGGTTATATTGCATAAAATACTAAAAAAATTATTATAAAATCCTAAAACGCTTCCCTTCTCATCTTGCTCTTTAGTAATTAGAGAAAAGAACAAAAAAAAAATTTAAAAGAAATAGAAAAGCCCATAAAAAAAAAAAGAAATAGAGTAGACATTAAGTAGATGACCTTAGGTTATTTCTTAATTTAGGTTGCATTACTTCTGCATAAAAAACCAAAAAAATAGAAAAGAGAAAAATCACAAAATTCTAAAACACTTCTCCTCTCATCTTACTCTCTAGTAATTAGAAGAAAAAAAAAGTAATTAAAAGAAGTAGTAGAATTATCCTAGGTTTTTCCATTCATGCCTAAGAAAATTAATAAACTTGACCAATTCCAATTTAAAACACATAATTAAAATAGCTAGTTAAAATCCACAGACTTAATTAATTGATTAAATTCTTAAAACTGATTAACAACTTCTAATAAAACCCCTAATTGAACAAAACCTTAATCAACAAGTTCCAATTAAAGTCCTAATTAATAAACCTAATTAATAAGCCCTAATTTATTAAGACCATAACCAATGAGATCCAATTAACAACACTAAATTCAGACCTTAATCAAGCTTTAATCAGATCTTGATCACCAATTCCTAGTTTAAACCCCCATTAAGACAATATACCAATTAAATCCCAAAAAAAAAAAATATAAAAAACATCCCCTAACAGAAACTAAAGTCGAATACCTGAAACTGACTTAAAACACCCTAGAGACGACAAGCTAGTATACTGACACTTGGGCGCCACCACAGGTGCGCCCAAGTCACAGAACGCACCTAGGCGCCCCCACAAGTGCGCCCAAGTCCCTAGTCCAATCCTGAGACGCATTTCAGTTACGTTTCAACTCACGAATTCAAACCATTACCGTACTTTAGATTTAGAAACTTGAAACCAACTTAGGATCCAAGATTTATTGACATAGGTCACCTAAAAGTCCAAATTTAGGTGAACGAATCTAAGAAAGAACCGAAACTCACAAACTGACCACTTGGGTGCCACTGTAGGTGCACCCAAGTCACCTAGAAGGCTTAGGCGCCACCGTAGATGCGCCCAAGTCCATTTCTAGCTCCGGGATCACCGACTCCTAATTCACTTCAAATCTCGACCCAAATCAACCTCTCAAAACCTTTACCGAACCAAAAGCAGCCTTGAAATTTAAAATTTCGTTAATATAAACCATTCGGAGTCTAAAACCAAAGTCAGAAGATCATAAAGTATCAAATTGAGACTTGGGCGCCACTGCTGGTGTGCCCAAGTGCACAGAAACACTTAGGCGCATACATATGTGCGCCCAAGTCCTCTGTCAAATCTAAGTGGTGAATTCCAATTGTGTTTCGAGTTCCAGGCTTAAGATTATTAAAATAAACTAACTCAAAACCTAAAACAACATCAGAACAGAAGCTTACACTTAACAAAACTATCCGATTCCCGAAATTAACATCAATACCTTCGTCGCTAGCCAAGTAATACAGGATCGAGTACTTGGGCGCCACTGCCTGTGCGCCCAAGTCACTCAGAGAACTTAGGCGCCATCGCAGGTGCGCCCAAGTCCTCTGCCAGCCCCGTTTCACCGATTTCAATATTCCTTTCATCATTTGAAGTAAGAACGTCAATTCCAAAGCCTTAAACAATTAAAACAGAACCTTAAAACATTCTTAAACCATCCCTAAACAGCTCTTAACCAAACCACGACTCAAAACAAATCAAAATAAACAGAACCAACTAAATCCTTACTCAACAAACTGCTTAGGCGCAGGAATGATCGAACTTAGGTTGTCCACACTCTAGGATTTGATCAGTTTCCCTCATTAGGCAGATTAGAGCATTAGACTTCGTCCCAACACTTTTTCTGTTCCTTTAAGGGACCGGGAAAGCTGATGTGGACGGTCTAGGACCTTAGGTTCGGGTTAATCCGATGATCAGCAATAAAGCATTAATTACGTAGATCCAAGTAAAAATTCCCTAGTTAGGCCCTTCTAGCCCCAATTTCAAAAATCCATAAAAACTTCAAACCAACAAAATAAACCCAAAAAGATTTTTCCTTTATTTCTTCCTCCACCTTAGGTGCCAAATATTTAATCGAACTTAATGATAAAAGGGAATGAAGAACTGATTTCTAAAATTGAATGAATGAGAATGACGAGATGAGATGAGTGATTTCACACACATTTTTAAACAATCACGGCCCATTGGCCACCCTAAAACAAGCGCCGGCCCATCGGCCACCTCCAATCAATTACGGCCCATCGGCCTTTCACTTTTTTATCACACGTGTATCGCACACGAAAAACACAGAAATCACAAGTGAAAGTCTCATTTGCATCATCATTTTGATTTGAAAAGTCAGCTTTTAAACCCTGTTTTGCCAAGGGATTAGAAGGGGGTACCCGGGAATAGGGCCGATCCTCTTCTTAAATATTTGGCACCTCCCCCTTTTATTTTCTTTAATTTAATTACTTTATTTTACTTGGATATAGTATGATTTTGTTATGTGAGGATTAACCTTTATTTGGACTTTAACTCATGACCCTGATTGACCCTACATTAAAGAGACCCAAAGAGACCCAAATCAATGTGACAAGACAACCGTCGTGTGTTGCCGGCAGCACATTAGACGAGAAGAAGAACCCACCCATTTATTTTCTCCCATTCATTTTTCTTCGGCTTTCATCGAAGAATGGTGTTACGGCCGTTACCGTAGCTGGCGATCGTGATTCGTCGATTTCGAGGGCAGTCGGAATCCTCATTTTCGATGTAAAAATTTAAACAGCTTATATAGTTGAATGGCGATTTCCCTCCCCGGGGGGATCAAAATTCACATCCGACAGTTTTCTTCAGGAGAATTAAGCCAATAAATGAGGAAAAACGTCAAGAAAAATACAGGAGAAAAAAGAAACGAAAAAGATCAAAAGACGGCCGAAGAAAAGGCGACCAAAGGGGGAAAAATCCCATCGTCACCGGCGACCCTGAGTGCATGGTTGTCGGCGACCCTGGAAATCCAGGTTGCTTGATTTCCGCTGGGTGGCCCATTTTCCGACCCTTTTCGCATTTCGGGAATTCCAGGCCCTGTGATTTTCCGAAAAACTGATTCTTGATACTTGAAATCAACTGATCATCGTCAACATTTTGGATCCGCCGCCAAGAGCATGAAATCATCATTGATCGACCCAAGATCGCCAACCGGCTGGCCAAGAAAGTACACTTTCTGTCCGACCGATCGAAAAATCGACAGGACAGATGTTACCGGCCCACTGGTATTAATCAATGTCTAAAGTTGCATCGCCATTCGACATCAAATAACATGTGGATCCATCGGGGATCATCGCAAGAAGAATTCCAAAAGACGCAGCACAGCCCGCGACTCTTTGAGCGCCCTGGCAACCAATTAATGGAGTTAAATGACCCGTTTCATGGCAAGTTAATATGGTCATTAACTCATTATTTTGGACGGCCCAATCATATTCAAGGAAAAAGGAGTTACAAGTCCAAGTAATCGTGGCAATAAATCATGAAATTCCCCTCGTCATAGAGACTAAAGGCGATTAAATGCCCATCATTCTCCATCGGCCAATCACAAGCCAAGAAAAAGGAGTTACAAAATCAAGAAACAAAAACTTATAACTCCTCCCATCATGAAGCATCAATACCATCAATGCTCATAAACCCACCCATGGCTACCAAAAGCCTATAAAAAGGGGGTCATTCTAAGAAGAACGCTTCCAGAAATCAGAGAGAGAGACACACACATAGAGAGACGGATCCATATACACAAGCAAGAGAAGGAGAAACTCTGAAGAAGTCCTGCTACTCTGCTGCAGCAAACACCACAAGGTGATCAAAGTCCCTTGGGGGGCCACTCCCCCCAAGGCAAGGTCCTCTCCCCTTCTATCCAACATGGTCTAGATGCGGCTTTTCAGCATGTCAACTCGGTTTTTTATTGGATATATGACCTCTCCTTGGTCTTTGTCCTCTAAAAATCTGAGGTTAGAGCCAAGCCAAAACAATCAAAGCATTATATGATCTCATCTGAAGGACGATGGTGAAGCCCATACACGACTTGCGACCGTCGATCTGAACGTGTCCCCACAATCTCCTAAGAAGTTGGATTTACTTTCTTACTTTTCTATTGTATTTTGTATTTTTTAAAAGAGACAAAAAAATCACAATTCTTGTCTTTCATTGTAAATCGCCGTTTACAGTAAAACCGCCTTTCACGGCATAAAAATCGCCTTCTACGGTAAAACCGCCTTTCACGGCAAACAAAAACAAAAAACCGCCTTTCATGGCAAACAAAATGAAATTACCTCTCACGGCATTTAAATTTTTTTGTCTTTTTCTTAAAAATATATGTGCAATGGAAAGTTAGAAAAAAGAGTTGATTTCCTTTCTACTTGTGAAAGTGAATCTCCAAATCACCATTTCTAAATTCAAAGTCGAATAGAAAATTAGGCATACCCGTACAAAAAAATGTTGTTATCCACCTTTCTCTTTTTCCCTCCATTCGGCCTTTCGGCATCCCCAGGGACGGATGAGAGAGGAAAGGAAGAAATGGCTCCATCATTGGGTTTCAATTACACAAAGATCAATGAAAGGTCTTAGCATAAGCTTGATGGACTTGGTGTTTGAACTTCAGTTTTGATACAAGAAAGATCATAGTGTATTCGTTTTAAATTTCAAGTACAAGTTTGTTTGAAGATTTATTTTAAGTATTAAAAAGGGGATCACTTCTAAGTTCGTGTGCATACAATAATGGCTTTTGCTAGCCGTGCCTTATCTTGTTTTGATAAGTGATTTTCCATCTTTATCTTGACTTGTTGGACCGTGTTTCGCGTGTTTTGTGCATTCATGAATACAAGTGAACACCACTGAGTTTGGACTACCCTTTTAGCCTGATCCACTGTCTGGGGGTCCTTAAACATGTGGACTATCTGTAGATCGGTCGTGTATTTTATTACACATCGTGAATGTCCGATTCCGCGGCCGGAATCCACGTATATGTAGGAATCGTGTTTCATTATCGTGCTTGTCGTGCGTGCTTGCACTTTTCATTATATATGATAGAGAAATGATGGGCTCTTGTGGTTTTACTATTCATCATATATTTATTAAATATTCATGCTAGTTTGTTTTATCTTTAACATGTACCTCAGCCGAGTAATTGTTTCAAATTCAGCACATTGTTTTAGCATGTTTTATTTAAACATTTATGATTCGATGCTCATGCTTAAATTGATTACCTGCCAAACCGTCGTATTTGATACTTGTTATTTTGGTGCCCAGGTGCAGGCGACGTTGCCTTTGAGGAGGAGCGTCAGAAGGAGGCTTTTGAGCCACCCCCAGCTCGTGAGTAGCAGCCCGACGACATTAACTAGACGTCGGGTGGGGTCTTGAGTTTCGCGTCACCATGTTTTGGGTTCTTCGATAATTTTGGAACTGTATTGGCCTTTGTTGGCCTCTCATTGGGTTGTAACAAATTTAATTTACTTTTGCTACTTGAAACTTAAACTATGATGGGAATGCTATGTCATAACCTCTTTTTCTGATATCTTGGTCTTGATGCTATCTTACATATACGCTTGAATAATTTATTCATGTCTTGTTGTGATGTGATTTGCTACACGCTTCCACATACTTGATCATGTGAGTTAGTTCTCCCGTGTCTCAGGATCCTCACCACGGAAACCTGTGGGAAATTATCTCATCAAGCAGCATCGCGGGCCCAGGTCTCGGTCCGAGGTCGCGACAAGGGAGGTGGAGGGAGAGAAAGGGAGGAGAGAGGAAAACAGTGGGGAGGGAGGGAGAGAAACAGTGGAGAGGTTGGAAGAGGGTGGGGAGGGGGGAAAACGATGGAGAGGGAGGAAGGGAGGGTGAAGGAGAGGAGAGGGGATGACGGTAGACCTGCCACCGGTCGGATGTGAAGGGGGAGGTGGGGAGAGAGAAGGAGAGAGGGCGGGAAAAAAATGTAATTTTATAGTTTTTATTTTTATTTTTATTTTAAATGTGAGTGTGGAAAGGGAGAAAGTTTGTGTGCCAATAGCAGCTCCCAACTTTTATTGGACGAGACATGATCTAAATGGGTAGGATAGGACTTCATGTTGACCAGCTCAAAAAACATACATACAAAGCTTTATACATACAAGGCTTTAAACAACAGTAACGTACCTGACTAGTCATGGAAGGGCAAATGGCCGTGGGAACTGAGAAGGTCGAAATGATAATAGATGGAGAGCACCGAAGGCGACATCGTCCACAAAGACGGCACCGCGATATTCCATCTCTTCCCTACCAAAACAGCCCACTGCATGTATGTGTTGGCCATTATACAACCCACATTCAGCTCATGCCGTTCCAGCATCCCCTGAAACGGCTCCTCCATCTTCGTACACGCGACCTCGATGAACCCTAGGAAGTCATCCCCGGGAACTTGCTCGGAGGGGATGACATTGGGGATGGAGAGGAGCCGTATGTTGGGAGGCATATAGGAGCCGAGCCACTCCTCCATGACCACGAAGGTAATGAGGAGGTTCTCATCGGACGATGCGAGGAGCTTGCAGAGCTTCATCATGGGGTTGATGTGGCCTCTGTCGGGGTAAGGAAGGGCCACCACATGAACGACGGATGTTGTATCCATGTTGATGGAATTGATGGTGGGGGATCTTCGAATGAAGTGAGAGGATTTGGGAAGGAGAAAGAAGATGGTGTTTGGAATGGGTTGTGAGAATAATAGTATAGGTGATGGCAGGCATAGGCGTTTTCACTCTAACAACTAATACTAATTAGCTCTCTGGGGCGCGCGTTGATAACGAGGCAGAGAGGTTCACAAGAAATGCATTCGGCACAAATCTTTTGCCTCTAATCCTGAGTTATGGTCCTCACACAAGTTTAACTATTTTATATCAAATAAAATGGGTTTATACCAAATAAAAATATTTAATCCTTAATCAAATAGTCAAGCATTTGGATGGGTGAAACTCATGGGATCCAGTGTAATTCAAGGGGTGGGTGTGGATGGTTCTGATGGATCTTAAAGTGGGCTTCACATGCTCACAGGAGGATTTTCATCAGATGTAGTGCGCGCACATATAGCCTACTTGATGCTCCATCCAAGTGAACCACACAAACACCCATGAGTGTTTATGAGGATAAAGACGAGAAGGGTAATCCATTAAATCCTTCTGCTCTTCTGAGCTGTGTGAGTTTTTTTTATGTTTAATGAATATGTTCGGAAGGAAAATGTGTGGTGTGTAAAAATGATTTGGAAACGGAAGCATAGCAGAGAGAGACACGGACAATGGAGGACAATGACACCGCATGAAGTCTTATGTGATTCAAGTCCGCAGGTGAGGGTTCCCATATATATATATATATATATATGAATTTTCATGTGACTATGAGCTCAAAATCAGCATATGCATGCAGCCAATTGCTGGCTTTGGCTCAAAAGGTCCAACAAGGCTAATGAGTGGTTTACTTGGGGCTCAACTCTGTTAGGGCTAGTTCTTTATAAATACTCTTTATAGTTATTCTTTGTAAAAGAAGGGAGAAAGCAAGCAAGGAGAATACAAAGAGCATTGCAAAGGAAGAGCAAGATCGAGACCTATTGGGGGACAAGGTAGGCTAACTATTAGAAGGTTTGAAATTCTTATAACGAGTTGGCCAATTTTCTACATAATAAAATCGAGCGGAACGCTCATAGCCCCATGGAAGTAGGCAATTATCGAACCACGAAAACCTCGTGTATTTGTGGTTGATTGATTGTGCGTATTTTGTCCTAATTAATTCCCCAATAATTGGTATCAGAGCATGGCTAGGGTTTCTCCTAAGGCTAGGGCTTGTATCGCGCTATCAACGAAGTTGATTCATTATGATTAAATCTCAGAGGATCTCGATCTGGTTATTGTTGCCGTCTTAGATCATTGCCTGAGAAGACGAACGGGATTAGGGCGAATCAGATGGGCCACCAGTTGTTTGACAATGAAGATCAAGAGGCCCCAGACGCTGCATGCGCTGCCTAAAAAGGGTTTCTGGAGTTCCTGCGTTCTGCTATAGATTGCAATGAAGAAGACTATGCAGCAAGCGCTGTGTTCCTATTGCTGCAGTCCATCCCTTGCATTTGAAGAAGTGGAAACAGGGGCTGCCGGTTCCTAACAAGTTATAGAAAAACTAGTCACAGCTTAGCCATCAGCTAAGAAGAAAGCAAGGACTGCCAACACGCTCCCGCCACCGGAAGCATGACGCAAATTGTAACCGGCCCTACACTCTCGCCGGAGAGAAGCACTTCCAGTTGCTGCTCTGCATGTAGAACATAATCGAAGAGGGAGAAGACCTAGATTAGGATCGGTTCTAGGCCAGCTTCAGTCTTAGGTCATGTTCGACCTGACCCGTCTACAGCGAAGCCCTGTTCAACCAGCAGATTGCAGTAGACGCCAGCAGTACAACCAAAGCAGCAGTTTGATGGAAAAATTAATTTTGGCTTGTGGCAAAGAAGAATGAAAAAAAAATTGATTCAACAAGGAATCAAGGTAGTGTTGTTTGGCAATGAAAATAAGCAAGCAATGATGGATGATGATGATTAGGCAGATATTGAAGAAAGAGCAATTAGCTCGATTGAGGAGTATCTCTCTGACAAAGTTATGTTCAATGTCATGGAAGAGGAATCTGCAAATGATTTATGGGGAAAACGTGGGAAGCTATGAATGGGGAAGTATCTGACCAACAAATTGCATCTCAAGAAACAATTATATGGTTGAAGATGGAGGGAGGGTATGATGTGTTGGAGCACATGAACACGTTCAACAGACCATAATCAATGACTTGTTCGGGCTTGATGTGGAATCTAATGATGAAGACAAGTCCCTGCTGTTGTTGAATTCTCTCTCTAACTCATATGAGCATTTTGTAACTACTCTGTTACATGGAAATGATTTTGAATGCTTTTATTGCGGGAAGAAAGGGCACTGAATGAAAGATTGCAAGCATTACAAGGCGAGTAAAGATGTGAAGAATAAAGATGGGGATAAAGTAAAAAACAGTGACTCCACCAGTGTTGCTTCAGAAATAGAAATGGAACTCTTATCAGTCTCGAAAGATAATCATCTATCTGATGTGTGGATCTTAGATTCCGGTTGTTATTATCATACGTGTCCTAATCGTGAATGATTTGATATTTATGAGCCATGTGATGGTGGTATTGTTCTAATCGGTAATGATACACCATGTAAAACCATTGGAATAGGAACCATTGGAACTAGAATGGCAGATGGAGTTGTAAGAACCTTGGGTGGTGTGAGACATGTTCCCACACGCAAGAAGAATTTGATATCCTTAGGCACACTAGAATCCAAAGGATGTTCATTCGGTGCAAACGATTTCGTAAAGTGAGTAAAGAAGTTTTGGTATCAATGAAAGGTACCAGAGTAGGAAACAACCTTTACAAATTGATGGGAAACAGAATTGTAGGTGGAGCGACGATCTCCACAGAAGACAAAGCCAGCGATGATGAGTCATAGTTTTGGCATATGTGGCTAGAGTATATGAGTGAGAAGGGCATGTCAGAACTTCACAAAAGGCAGTTGTTGAATGGTGTCAAAACATACAAGTTGGATTTTTGCAAATTCAGTGTTTATGACAAGCAGACTAAGTGTCTTTTAAAAATGCATGCAATGAATGTAGAAGTATAGGCATTCTGGATTATACTAACTCAAATGTGTGGGGACCATCCTCGGTTAAGTCAAAAGGTGGAGCTGAATACTTTATAAGTTTTATTATTGACGACTTTTCAAGGAAGGTTTGGGTTTACTTCATGAAACACAAGTATGAGGTCTTTGACACATTTAAAAAATGGAAGGAAAAAGTTGAAAAATCAAACAGGAAGAAAAGTCAAGTATCTGAGATTAGATGATGGAGGTGAATACAGAAATTGTAGGTTTCTACAATTTTGCAGGGATGAAGGCATCACAAGACACTTCACAGTTACAAGGACTCAGGAAAACAGAGTTGCGAAAAGAATTAATAGGACTCTCTTGGAGGGAGGGAGAGGGAGGGAGAGAGAGAGAGAGAGAGAGAGAGAGAATCATGAGAGTTTTTAGGCAGAAGCTGTTAATCATGCATGTTATATGGTTTATCGGTCACCTTTAGTAGCTTTGGACTGCAAAGTTGCAGAACAAGTTTGGACAGGTAAATAAGTTGATTATTCCTCATTGAAGGTATTCGGATGTCTAGCATATGCATATATTCCCTATGATGAGCGATCCAAACTAGAATTCAAGTCACTCAAAGACATATTCCTTAGGTATGAGAAAGTAGTGAAATGGTACAAGCTATAGGATCCGGTAAACAGGAAAAAGATCAATCAACAAAGATGTTGTTTTTGATTAAGCTTTTAAGCCGAACATGGAAGATGGTGAAGTCAAAGGGCAAAGTGTCCAAAAAGTGGTTATTGAAGTGGTTCTTATTACAAATAATAAAGGCAAGAAATTAGTATAAAGTCAATTAGAGGCCAGTACATTTGAAGGAGAGGAAGAAGTTAAGGCTCAGCAAGAGCAACAAGCCTAGCATAGAGAAGAGCAAAGAAAACCATTAAGCCGCCTTAGAGGTAAGGATGTTTTAATATTTTCATGTCGACTCCACTCAACTTGGACGACCATTGTCAATTTGATCCGCCACCTTGGGTCCTTAAATCTTATCCAACATTAGTTTGGAAATACATACGTGCTTGCTTGCTTGTTTAACCAGTTCCGCGAAGGGACTCATGTGTGGTTTTTAGTTATACTGGGCTACTGCAATTATGATAGTGTCTCCCTTCGCTAGGCGTGATGGAGAATTTTGAGTGCTCTCATCACTTCACGTGACGGAAAATGTAGCTCCATGTGGTTGCTAAGGTATTGTTTTCAACTGGTCATCTTGATTTAACATCTGATCTTATAAATGAAATTATCATTTAAATGGTTTGTTTTATTCGGATTCTCTTTATCGTATATGTTGTTTTATTAATTTCAAAACTACTGATTTATAGCATGATTGTACTTTATTCTTTTGCCTGCCAGACCGCCATGTCTAACCCTTTCGTTTTGGTGTTCAGATTTAGGTTTTGTTGCCCTTAAGGAGGAGCACGAGGAGACGGCTAAAGAGAAGCCCGTTGAGCGTGAATAGCAGCCCAACGATGTCATTTAGATGTCGAGTTGGGTCTTGAGATGCTTAACACTTTGGAGAAATTTATCTTCTAACTTTTGGGAGATTGTTATTAGCCTTTGTTGGCTAGTTTTGGGATATGTAAAACTTAATTTTATGTTTTGTGTGTTGCACAACTTAAACTTGAACTAATGGGTATGCTAGTTATGTTTCTCCCTTTGACATGAATTATGTTTATGTGTGATGTTACTTGTGTGTTTGCTACACGCTTCCGCAAATAAATCTTTATGAGTGATCGTGAGATGATTCGAAAAAAAAAACCATGTGTTGAATCCTCACCGCGGGAACCTGTGGGAAACGCCGCGGCGCCGGCTCGGGGCCTCAGCTTGGCAGAGTCCCGGTCGGGGTCGTGACATGACTGGTATCAGAGCGGGACATGTTTCAGGCAATTAAAACAAAATAGAAACGTAGAGTCGTGGCGAGGATTCGTTAAGATTTTTGTTAGTTAGTATCGAGTGGGATTATGGATGTGCTTCCTTTAGTAAATTTTATTGTACTAACATGTGGTTTTGCAGCACCATGCCACCACGTAGAAAACCAGCCAATGCAATTCCTTCTGGCAGTAACAGTGATGGTGCAGGTTCGTCAAGGGACACCCAGTTTCTAAAACTTATGCGAATGATGGTAGAACGTCAATAGAAAGCCAATGAAAAACAGGCTGTGTTCCAAGAACAACAACAGAGAGCGAATGAGAATTAGATCAGATTGAAAGAACAAATGGCTAAGAAAGATGAGGACCTAGCTTAAGTACAGAGGCAGATGGATATTGGGAAGAAGACCAGAACCGGTACAAGCTCAGAATTTGGGGCCACAAATTGTCATTCAAAATAGGGATCATGACCCTAATGTGCTTTTTGAGAAGTTCCGGAAGAGAGGCCCAAAGGAATTTACTGGATAAAAAGATCCTCTTACAGTGGATGATTGGTCATCTCAAATGACAGGCAGATAGCAAGTTCAATTGTCAGCTTCTTTATTTATCGAACTCGCTGAAATTTGGTGGAAAACAATCAATGATGGCTATCTGACCATTGCAAATGACATTGCATGAGCCACATTTTAGGAACAATTCACTGAGAAGTATGTGCCCTCTCACATCAAGAGGCAAAAGGCTGTAAAGTTCCAACTACTCAAAAAAGGGGACATGACAGTCCTTGAATACGTTACAAATTTTGAAACACTTTGTCATTATGCCCTTGAACTGATAGACAGTAAGCAGAAGAAGATTATCAAGTTCTTGGAAGGTCTCTATCCTATCATTGAAAGAGATGCTACAGGTGTTGTCCTACCTACTACCTTCCAAGAAGCGATCAAGAGAGCTTACAAGTTTGAAAATATCAATAACAATATAATTCAAGAAGCTCAGAATAAATGTAATCAAGCATCTCAGAAGAACCAGCAGAATTAGAGGCAGCAGTAGAACAAGAGGCCAAGACAGGATCAAAACGCTCAAGCACAAGGGACCTGTGAACATTGTGGCAGAAACCATAATTCCAATGAATGCTGCAAGACTACAGGAGCATGTTTCAAGTGTGGATCTTTTGATCACTTGCTCCGTGATTGTCCAAGGTTTAACAACCGAGGCAATGGGCCTCAACAATAACAGCAGCAAACACCCCAACAAAATCCACAAGCAGTTCAGATTCAAGCTAGAGCACCTCAGCAACAACAGTAAAAAAGCAACGCATCAACCTCAAAACCAGCATCCCCGTCCTCCTCAGCAAAATAGAAATGGACAGCAAGGAAAGAAGAACCAAGGGCAAAATAGACAGCAACAACAACATGAACGTGCCTTCCATCTGAACCAAGTGGATGCAGACGCAGCAGGCAATGTGGTTGAAGGTAAACTTCTCGTCTTTTGGAGTATAAATTAAGATATTGTTTGATCCGAGATCCAATCATTCTTTTATATCTCCTATATTTGCTAAGTTGATTGCTATTCCTATTAGAAAACTTGCATATGTTTTGGTTGTCACCACTCCAATAGATAAAAAAAATTGCTTGTAGAAACTACCATCCCAATTGTTCAGTTAAGATATGAAATGTTGATTTGCCAGCAAACCTTATTGTGTGTGGACATGCACGATTTTGACATTATTTTGGGAATGGATTGGTTAGCGGGGCACCATGCAACTATGTATTCCTTCAACAAAGTTATTACTTTCAGATTGGATGCTATTCCTATAGGAATTAAATTTCAGGGAGACATGAAGACACCACAAGCAAAACTAATTTTAGCTTTGAAAGCTTCCAAACTTTTCATAAGTGGTTGTCAGGGATATATAGCATTTATCACGAAGGATAAATTGTCCCAAGGGGTGGAAGGAATCCCCGTTGTGTGTGAATTTCCAGATGTTTTTCCAGAGAAGATTACAGGTTTACCACCAATTCGAGAGATTGACTTCACAATTGAACTATGACGAGGGACTGCTCCAATTTATATTGTACTTTACAGAATGGCTCCTGCTGAATTGGGTAAATTGAAGGTACAGCTGCAAGAATTATTAGAGAAAGGTTTTGTTAGACCAAGCATCGCACCATGGGGAGCTCCAATCTTGTATGTTAAGAAGAAAGATGGCATCTTGAGAATGTGTATTGATTACAGAAGACTGAACCAGGTAACCATAAAAAACAGATATCCACTGCCAAGAATAGATGAACTTTTTGATCAGTTGCAAGAAGCAGCAAATTTCTCGAATATTGACTTATAGTCCGGCTACCATCAGTTGAGAGTCAGAGAATCGAATCTACCAAAGACAACTTTCAGGACTAGATATGGGCATTATGAGTCTTTAGTGATGCCGCTTGGACTAACATATGCACTGGCAGTATTCATGGTTCTAATAAACAAGATCTTTACACCACACTTAGATCAATTCATAATTGTTTTCATCGATGATATTCTGGTGCATTCTATGTCCAAGGAAGAACATAAGCAACATTTGAGAACATCACTGCAACTTCTGAGGGATAATCAGCTTTATACGGAGCTCGAAAAGTGTGAAATTTTGGTAGAGCAAGTTACTTTTCTAGGCCACATCATCTCCAAGAAAGGTTTAGCAGTCGATCCAGCCAAGATTGAGGCAGTTATCAGTTGGGAAAGGCCGAAGAATGTGACAGAAATCAGAAACTGGGTTTAGCAGGCTATTATAAAATGTTTATACATGGATTTTCATCTATTGTAGCACCTTTGACCAAGTTGACCCGGAAAAACGTAACATTGGTTTGGAATGAGCAGTGTGAAGTTAGTTTTGAAGAGCAGAAAAAGAGGTTGACGACAGCACCTATCCTCACATTACTATCGGGCAACGGTGGATTCTTGGTGTATACAGATGCTTTGAATATAGGACTCGATTGCGTACTGATGTAGGATGGCAAGGTTATTGCATATGGCTCTAGACAGCAGAAAGAGCACGAGAAAAACTATGCAATGCATGACTTAGGGCTGGCGGCAGTCGTCTTTGCATTGAAGATGTAGACACACCATCTCTATGGAGAGAAATTTGAAGTTCACTCGGATCATCGAAGCTTACAATATTTGTTTTCTCAAAAGGAATGAAACATGAGACAGAGGAGCTGGATGGAGTATATCAAAGATTACGATTTTCCAATCAAGTATCATCCGGGGAAAGTTAATATAGTTGTAGATGCGTTGAGCAAAAAGTCTAGGAGTACGGCTAGTTTGCAAGGGACTTGTATATTTCAGCAATTTAAAGACTTAGGAGTTGATTTTCAAGTGTGATGATAGCAAACATGTTAGTGTCAGAGCCGACCATCATTTAGAAAATCAAGGAGACTCAGTTGTAAGATCTAGACTTGGCAAAAATTGTAGAGCACATTACAGAACATCCAGACTTTCAGATTGTAGATGGAGTGCTATACTTTCGTGACCGGCTTTGCGTTCCAAACATTGATGACTTGAGAAATGAAATCATGGTAGAGGCTCATAGCACTAGATACACTATGCACCCAGGGAGTACAAAAATGAGTCATAACTTGAAGAGTAGATTTTGGTGGAATAACATGAAGAGAAAAATAGTAGCTTTTGTGTCTCGATGCATGACATGTCAATTGATAAAGGCAGAACATCAGAAGCCTCCAGGTCTGTTGCAGTCACTAGAGATTCCAAAGTGGAAATAGGAGCATATTACAATGGATTTTGCTTTAGGCTTACCAGCTATCAGCAAGGGAAACAATGCGATTTGGGTTATCGTAGACTGTCTCACGAAATCAGCACATTTCTTTCCAATGACGACAAGAAAGAAGATGAATATGCTTCCTCTTGCAGAGACATTTGTCAATGAGATTGTCAGTCGACGTGGCCAACCAGCTTCCATCACATCGGATCGAGATAGCAGATTCGTCTCAAGGTTCTGGGTAACTTTGCATGAGTCTATGGGTACAAAGCTCCAGTTCAGTACCGCGTATCACCCTCAGACAAATGGTCAGTCAAAGAGGACTATTCAGACCTTGGAAGACATGCTACAAGCGTGTGTGTTGGATTTCAAGACTCAGTGGGATGAGAGCTTGAACACTTTGTGAGTTTGCATACAATAATAGCTACCACTCGAGTATTGTAATTGCACCTTTTGATGCACTATACGGCAGAAGATGCATAACTCCTGTGTGTTGAGAAGAGGTCGATGAATACAACTTTCATGGGCCGACTTTGATTGGTGAGACAAACGATAAAATCAAGCAAATTCATGAAAGGTTAAAAGTTGCCAGAAGCAGACAAAAGAGCTATGCAGATGTTCGAAGAAGAGATTTACGGTTTCAAGAAGGAGACAAGGTATTTCTGGAGGTATCACCAGCTAGAGGAAATCTGAGGTTTGGGCAGAAGCGTAAATTGTCAAGGAGATACATTGGACCATACGAAATTTTGAGTTTCATCGATGAAGTGGCTTACAGACTTACCTTACCACCAAAACTTTCAGGTGTACATAACGTATTTCACGTCTCCATGTTGAAAAAGTATGTCTAAGACCCTTCACATGTGTTGCGAAATGAACCATTATAGATTCAAGAAGATGCCACCTATGTTGAGAAACCGGTCAAGATCATAGAGACGAAGGAGCAAGAATTAAGGACACAGACAATCCATTGGGTGAAAGTACTTTGGAAAAATCATGGGCCAGAATAAGCAACATGGGAACTACGGGATCAAGTTCAGAAAAAGTTTCCTCACTTGTTACAAGAGATTAGTGTTCATTTGGAGGACCAAATGCTCAAAGGGGTGGAGGATGTATGACCCCGACGCATGTTTGATTTCATTAGCGTCGTTTTAGCCGAGATTAGATCTTAAGTACGATTAGGTGACATTTAGCTAAAATTGTGAGCTCGATAGATTTTTCAATTGCTTTGGGAAGTTTTTGAAAGCCGTTGAATTTAGCTTGACACGGGCTCGGGTGGCCTATAGGACCCGTGAGCATGTGGGAAGATTTATTAGTTTTTATTTTTGAAAATTATGATTTTTAGTTCCTTTGATTTGTCAAAATAGCATTTACAACTTTTATGTTCTCTCCATCCGTTTTCGAAACTCTAAAATTATATTTTTCAGTAAAAAGAGCAAAACAGACTTTTCACCTTGAAATCTGTGCATGAATTTTAATGTTTGCAAAAACATGTGAAAATTATATTTTTGGAAACTAGATATTTCAACGAACATTTTACTCTCGTTCGTCGATCTCATCCGGGACCCGCATAATGGTGTTTTTAACCTTTGAAGTGGTTTGGCCTGGTGGGACCCACACCCACCCAACTCAAATACTAGCCACGTGTGTTTCTCCCTCCCTTCTCCATTTGCATGTTTCAAATCAGCTAAATCCAGGGAGAGAAAACCAGCTCATTCTTCTCGCCCTCTCTCCTTTGCATGTTAGATTCTCTTGACTAAAATGAAGATTTGAATTCACCAAACTCTTTCTCATCTCTCAAGTTTTCTCTTGGTTCCATTTTCAAAGATTTTCAGCAGTGATTGCTTCCTTCTTGAGGTTCTTCTCCATTGTTAGAGCTTCTAGAAGTAAGTGATGGTTTTCATCTTCCAACCATGGCTTTATGGCCGGAGTTCATTAGAGCTCCAATATCATGCCTGCAAGGCTTCCTAAGGAGGAACCCTTTTCTTTCAAAAATTTCCTTGATTTTGAGCTCTTTTCTTGGGGCTTCTTGTAGATTGGAGGTTCAGCTGAAAGAGTTGTGTTGGGAGACTTCTTTGAGTGCATTTTGAACAAAGGCAAGTGAATGAATGGAATATGAATGTTCATGTGTTGATTTATGTATTTTTATCTTGATTTCTTGCTTTTGAACTAACTATGCGTAATCTTGTTTTGATTTGAAGTTTAGTAATTTACTAAACATATGTGTTAATGTTCATGTGTTTTGTTTCATTTCATGGAAATCTGTGTTGATAATTGTTTTATCTAAATTGGGATTTTTATGCTTGGATTGATGGAAATTTTGGAGCGATTGAAGGAGGTTTGGTTGGTGATATTTGAAGTGATGAAATGGAAGTGTTGAATGGTGAAATGGAAGAACCTGAGGCTCATTATATTGCAGGGAAAGAAGTAGGTTGTAAGAGAAATGTTTTGGAGAAAAAAGTGGCCAGAAAACAATTCAGAAATGAATTGCCCGCAGCTGGGCGGTCACCAGTCGGCGACAGTCTCCGCTTAGGGGCGGTCACCATATCAGTAAAGCGAAAATAACTGGTTTCTAATGGGGCGGCTACTAGTCGGCTAGCCGACCTAGTCCCAGGTGGATAGCCGCCTGCCAGCCGACAGGTAACCGACCTTTCCCAGGATTTTTGGAGAATGAAGAGGAATGGAGGGGTTTACAATCCCAATTGCTTGTGGACCCTTCTCGATCGATGTGTACACCTTGATATCCTTAATGTCGTTTAAAAATTGGGCACCAACTAAACGAATGATCAACATGGGTTCTTAAAGTGTATACAACTTGACGGTTATGGTCTCGAGGTATTGATGTGGAATTGTGATTTCTAAACCACATTCTTGTTTTGCGATTCATATCGTCTTGAAAAGAAAGTTTCCTAGGTTTTGATTTAAAACATGTTTAGGAATCATTTCATGGATAGTGTTTTTATACGCATCGTGTCGGGAATACTATTTCATGACCTTTCATGAATAAGCGTGTGTATACTTGATATAGAGTGAGTAGTTCCCGAATTTGGCAGTGTTAAACATTGTTTTGAAAGTGTTTATTTTCGTGTGGGCTCCACTCAGCTTGGACGACCATTGTCAGTTTGATCCGCCGCATTGGATCCTTAAATCTTGTCCAACATTAGTTTGGAAATACATACGTGCTTGCTTGTTTGTTTAGCAGTTTCCGCGGTGGGACTCGTGTGTGGTTCTCAGTTATACTGGGCTACCAAAATTATGATAGTGTCTCCCTTCACCATACGTGATGGAGAATCTTGAGTGCTCTCGTCATTTCGTTTGATGGAGAATGTAGCTCATGTGGTTGCCAAGGTATTGTCTTCGAATTGTCATCTTGGTTTAACATCTGATCTTACAAATGAAATTGTCATTTAAATGGTTTGTTTTATTCTGATTCTCTTTATCGTACATGTTGTTTTATTAATTTCAAGACTATTGATTTATAGTATGATTGTACTTTATTCTTTTGCTTGCCAGACCGTCGTGTTTGATCCTTTTATTTTGGTGCTCAGATCCAGGTTTTGTTACTCTTGAGGAGGAGCACGAGGAGGCGGCTAAAGAGCAGCCTGTTGAGCGTGAATGGCAACCCAACAATGTCATTTAGATGTCGGGTTGGGTCTTGAGATGTGTAACAATTTGGGGAAATTTATCTTCTAACTTTTCGGAGCTTGTTATTAGCCTTTGTTGGCTATTTTTTGGATATTTAAAATTTAACTTTATGTTTTGTGTGTTGCACAACTTGAACTAATGGGTATGCTAGTTATATTTCTCCCTCTGACATGAGTTCTATTATACTCTACTTATGTTTGATGTTACTTGTGTGTTTGCTCCACGCTTCCGCAAATAAATCGTTATGTATGATCGTGAGTTGATTCGAAAAAAAAAAAAATGTGTCGAATCATCACCGCGGGAACCTGTCGGAAACGTCGTGGCGCCAGCTCGGGGCCTCAGCTTGGCTGGGTCCCGGTCCGGGGTCATCACTCCTTATAAATTATATTGGCTGTGCTAAGTGCATGCATTAATTTACATACTTGGTTGCCAACTCTATAATCCAATTGTCGAATTCTTATTCACTAAAAAGGCTATCACACACAAACTGAAAGCAATGTTGCAATAAAAATGAGTAATCTTAGCCGGTCACTAGTGATGTTGCTGATCCCATGACATACTTAGCATCTATTTTTAGCTAAATATTTAGGTTTGTTACATTTATGGAATTTTCGTGGACTTGTTTGGTTAAACTTTTTTTTTTTTTTTTTTTGGCTAACGGATGGGTTCCCAACCCTTTGGGCTGGACTAATCCCTCTGGACCCAAAGAGAAGCCCTATGTGGTAGCACAAGTGGACTCAACCTTCGGTTCGTGAAGAGGGGGGACCTCTAGCTATGGAAGATGGATAAACCGTGGTCCTAACCACTCGTCTAACCCTTACGGTTGGGCAAACTCTAATTACTCCATCTTGGGCTTATACTCATCGTTATATCCTCTATTAGGTTTACATTTACTTCCAATCCCCAATGTAGAACTCAAGTTGCTTCTTAATAAAAAGGTATTGCCCAACAATATCTTACTTACTTGGACTCCACATTACTCTAATTCAAATGATTATATAAAGGGAGAATTTCAAAAAAAGTCCTTAAGTTTCGGCCTTATTTCAAAAAAGACACAAGTTTCAAAACTTTTCGAGGAAACTACCGAAAGAAGCCCCTAAGGACCCCCATAGATGGTTGATGACCCACTATAATGTTGGAGACCAGAGGCGGAGAGGTCCTCTGGGCCCATTTTATTTTTTTTATTTGTTTAATGAAATGGTCGATATCGACCATTCTGGTGATTTTACACAACTATTTGAACCCCATTTCTCCCTTATTTCGTGGTCGTCTCCTTAACCCTTTTCCCTTCGTCTGTCGCAATCGACATTTTTCCCTTTTAGGTCTAAATTCTCCTTGGATGGAATTAAGACTTTGGGTGATTCAGGAGGCTGATGTATTCTTTATTAATGGTGCCAATGTAGTGTTCTATCTCTTCATCTTCTTCTCAAAGGTCTTTCAAGAGCTCTGAAATGTCAGGTTCGGTTGGGCTGTTTCGTCAATAGGGAGAGCCTTAAACACTTGCTCTAAATCCGGAAACTTAAGAACTAGGCCTGAATCAGGCGAGAAAGGGTCTAAAAACCCATCAGAGGCAGTCACATGAAGCACACATCTAAGTTTCAGAGAACCAATCTGTCCAATGGATTTCAGTCTCTTTAAAAACTTTCCTTTCATCCCCTTCATCTATGTTTTTATAGATATTTGAAGTGAAAAGTAGCTATCAACTATCTTGAGAACCCAATTCCTGAAATGAAGTAAATATGAGGGATTGACTTCAACCAAGAGATGAAATCATTGCTCTTGATTTTCTTCCCTGATCTTCTTAAAAATTTGAATAGAAGATTTCAGTTCTCTGAAAGCCTAGTTCTTGAAATGAAGATATGAAGGAAATAATTAGGTGAGGGATTATTTGATAGAATCAAAACCTCCGTGGACTTTTATAACAAAGCTAAAATCAATTCTCTTCAAAAGCCCAGTTCTTGACAGAAAAATATGGTTGGTGGTGTTTTCTCTCTCTTAATAATCTTTTAGTCATATTGTCGAACATTTGCTCTGTGTTCTTCTCGCTCGCCTGCGGAAGAGAGAGATAGCATTTTTTTTTTTAGCACTAATGGTCGATATCGACCAATCTGTCAGTCAGGTTTTTTCTCAACTTACTCGTTGAATACGACAGAATGGTCGATATCGACCATTACTACTTCCTCCTAATGGTCGATATCGACCAATGTGTCAATCGTATTTTTTCCAAAATATAACTATCTTATTTGTTGAATACTATAAAATGGTCGATATCGACCATATCACAAAATGATAAAAAAAAGATTGAAAAGAAACTTGAGGACCCCTCCCGTCTTCAACATGTTACTGGGTCCTCGTTGATCCTATGGAGTCCTATGGGGTTTTTTTCTCGTAGTTTCCTCAAACTTTTCAAATTAGTCCCTAAGTTTTTCAGGGAGTTTTCAATTAAGGACATCCATCTATTTAAAGTTATTCTTTGGCAACTTTTTTCTTTTTTTTTAAATACCCAAATTACCCTTCATTGTAATAAAACTTTCCTTCACTTCCTCTATATTCGTCTTATTTCCCACGCCGATATCCTCATGGTGATTAAGGACACCCGGTTTTCCCACAGCGATTGGCTGCATGTAGTAGATGCTGAGACCATGTCATGGCTTTAAATGAAGGGTAATTTGGATATATTGAGGGAAAAAGTCTCCAGAAAATACCTTTAAATGATCAAATGTCCTTAATTGATAATTTACTAGAAAGCTTAGGGACTAATTTGAAAAGTTTCAAAGCTTGTGTCCTTTTTTGAAATAAGGCAAAAACTTAAGGCCATATTTGAAAATTTCCCTTATATAAATCTTTAGGAGTCTAAATCGTTTCACCATGCAGGTTAAAATTTTTTTTACTGCCACCTAAGAATAAGGTGCAGACCGTAGAACCATGATTATCTTTTCGTCCTCCAATAACATTTCAGTCCCTCGTAACTTATAAGATCCACTATCATCAAATCCATTTTATTAACGTAGTTTATAAAGGACACACAAGGAGCCATACAGTATATGTCAATTTTCAGGGACTTAATGCAGGTCATGTCGTCTGTAATTTAAACGAGTTCCATTTTCAGAGCCTCTTATAGATATTTGTTTGTGCTGTAGGACTCATAAGTATTTTCCCTGTAGGACTTATTAGTTGGAATGAGTTTTAACATATTGTGAGCAGGTAGTTTCAATTTTGGTTACCTAAAATAGCACCAAATTCAATTGGATCTTAATTTGCGTGAGTGATCTGAAAGGGACCATGCGCAAGCTTTGATCGCGGAAGAATGGGTCGGTACCGGCGCTAATTCTAACCTTGTATCAAGTAGGACCAGGAACTCAATTTGTAGATTTGAGATCATCTATCGGAGATCGATATCATCTAGTTCGTGTTGCATGATCTGAGGGTGAGGTTGAAGACAGAGATGGTGGGACAAGATGATGCTTCCTTAAATGGACTTGGTCAAATCTTAATTTAGGTCTGCAAAGAAATCTCACTCTCTCTTTTAATACTTTCTTGAACAGATGGAATTAGGAGTAATGTCAGTGTTGTTCCATACACAGAGGAAAATCCTATTTCATAATATTACAATTGGATGATAACAAGGCGCTAGGAAATGTGAGGGCCTAAGAAGGGTCCTCTTCCATGTTTCGAGACCACCCTTATTGACATGGCCCCTGTCACTCCCCCAAAAGTGAAACCGGGGTTATGCGTGAAATTAAGGCCAACTAAAAATTTCTTAACATCATTAAACAAACACAACCTGGCCCCAATCATGTCCCATCCGGATCGAAGACCGCTGTGAGGTGGAGACATTTCCTCAAATATAAATTACAAAAGCGGAAGCTTCATAAATGTAAGTGGTATCTGAAAGATGTATAGTTTAGAGCAATTACTGAATACATTAACTAAACTCAAGTTTAAGACTGTTAACCAAAGTATTAGTTACAGCATTAGGCCACACCAAAACTCGGGCCTAATCAAAAGATAAAGAACCAAAATAGAAGCTAATCCAGAAAATGAGGGCTCTCGTTTACGGGGTCTATACGGCTATATAAGGCCGTCCGTACTGTAGTCTAAGAGGTCATCAGACTGATCTGTCTGAATCGCCTCTGCCGTCTCCTCCTTCGCGAGGTGGTAGGGTTCGGTACCTATGCACCGAGAGTAGCATCATCTGACACAACGGTCGGCAAGCAATATATATATAGCATCAAGATATGCAATACGAATGAGAGTAAACGATAACCAAGATTATGTGAAATGTATAGTATCTGAGTCAATAACAAAATAACAAGGTAGGCGGTCCAAACATAATAGCAAGGTAGTCAAAGTGGCTGGTGCGGACATTCCATCGATGTGGTTGAAAATGGTGTCCATTACACTAATCCGGTCTGCAGACGGCCTACTTGGCTCATGGGCTACTCGACCAGAGGACCTGGCCCAAGCGCATTCAATCTTACCGCAAGGTTCTCAAATAGCTCATGGGCTACTCGACCAGAGGACCTGGCCCTAGCGCATCCAATCTTGCCTCTAGCAAACAAAATATCAAAAGGGGTCCTGAATCCATCATCTAAGTTTTCCAAGTAGTCCACAACAAAGAAAAGCAAACGAAGTCAATGAACATGCTCGTTACATGTAGATAGTACCAAACGGTTCGATTCAAAATCAAAAGTGATAGACAATCCAATCTTAAGTATAATGTTAATCCCGAAATATCGTACAACCTACTCAGTCAACCAAAGGGGTTAGGGTTCACGATACCCGGATGAACAATCCACGTGCATAGATTTAAAGAAAGGTATCCCGTTGTCCCGTACCGTTCAAGATTGAGCTATGTTGAAACCCGATGCAACCGGAATAACCGTAAAAGACGTCGGCTCAAAACATCTTCACATATAGTCAAATGAGTCCAAAAAGGGTAGCCGAGGCTCCACCTAAATATGTACAAGATATGGTATAAAAGGCCCTTTCCAAAAGGTGCCACAGTTCATTTGGTCGACCCAACCCTTGGCCGGTCGACATCCTACATAGAGTACCCAGTCGACTCGACCCAGTCCGGTCGACAGAAAGTTGTAAAAAAATGGTGTGCATAGTGTTCTTCATCAGGCTCTAGAGAGCCTGACTGTGTGTGGCCGGTCGACCCTGTCCCCATGGCCGGTCTACCGCATACACTGCAGTTACAGAACCTCAGTTCTATAACTGAAGTGAAATGGGTGAGAACCCCTTTCCAAAATCCTTGAATAAGTAATCAGTCAATATGAAGGGCCTAGCCCTTCCATTCTAATCCTACAAACAAAGAGAATAGGGCCTTGCCCTAGCCACATACATCCATACCCCTTCTCATCAAGACCGTCATCTAATATCCATCCAACCAATCTAACCATCCAATTAAAATTCATTTAATTAGGCTAACAACCTAATTATTATGTTTTCAAACCCTAAAAGCATCCAATGAACCAATAATATCTAAAACATCATTTTTCCATACAAATCAAGGGAGACAAACATATCAAGCATAAATATAAATATATATACTTGCCTTAGATGAGGAGCTCAAGAAATCCAAGAGAAATTTGGGGAAAATGAAAACCTCTCTACAAATGAAATGCAAGGGGAGGGGTGAGCTTATCTAAACCATTTCTAAGCCAAAGGAAGAAGATTAGTTAGACCTAAAAGCTTGAGAAGCTTACCTTTGAATGGGTTGTGGATGAAAAGCTTGGAAAAGGTAATGGTTGAGGTCTTGGGAGCAAGAGGAAGAAGATTGGAGGCTTTGCCGTCGACGTCGGAGCTCCGATGGCCGTCGGCAGTGGAGGGGCTGGACTTGAGAGAGAACAGTGAGTGAGAGAAGAGAGAATGAAAGAGATGGGTTGGTTGGGCTTATATTAAGTTAGGTAAAGTTTAATTTAAGTTGAGTCATTGGGTTTGCTAATGTGATTATTTGGGACTCTTCGACGCGTCGAATCGAAACGCGACTGAAGACTAAAGTTCATGAAATGTCGAGACCTACCCGATGCACCCAAACTCACAAAAACTCATAATCTCATAAAATCCCCTGAAAACTCCCCAAATTGCAAACCACCCCCTTACTCTACCCAAACGCACTTCGAATCACGCGAGACTTCGCACGCGAGGTCCAAGCAAGAAACCCGACTCGCCAAGACTCTAAACACACTTACTAACTAATCAAGCAATTAATTATAATTAATAGAAAATTAGTATGTGGGATGTTACAGCCCCCGTCAGATGCCAACAAACACTACGTCAAAACGGGCCATAAACGACTGGAATCTGTAAATGGGTCCCATCCATGATGGTGTAGCTGATTTCATTCTATACACATACGGTCTTTAGGCCGTCGTTTAATGATATCCTTTTAAAGATGCCAAACGACGTCCACCCCCAAGAAAACTTTAATCTCCATCGCTCTCTCTTCCGGTCTCTTCGAATCGCCAAAGAAACCCTAATCCCCAAATCTCTTTCACAAAATTGCTTTTTTTTTTCACAGTCTCCAAATCCGATCCCTCTCTCGTAGGCTACATAGCCTCTTATCGATGAAGTTGTAGGGTTTTGTGGTTCATCGATCATTTGTGTTGAAGAAGATGAACAAGAGCAAAAGAAAAAGAAGAAGAGCAGAAGAAGAAAAAATCAAGGGTTTTTGATGTTCATGTTTCTCTCCTTTTCAAAGTTTTCCAGCGCCGGATTTGAATTTCAAGGTCTATATCTCTGCAAATCCATGGAAATCGAGGTATTTCTCGATCGATTACCCATCATATGAAACATTTCGATCTCAACCCCTAGCTTTGGTCGACATTCCGGAGGTAAGCTTGAAATAGTGTTTTTCTTGTTCTTAATCTCTGTTAGGTAGTTGCATTTCTTTGAGTTTTGAGTGGTTTTTGTGTGGGATTTGGAAATGGAGCTTGTTCTGTTCATTTTTGTGTTTTTTTTGGGATCCATTTACTTCTTTTTAGGGTAGAATTGCTACCAATCTCTGTATCTACCAAAAAAGGCCAAATGTAACCCCATTCAAAGCAACACAACAGTGTCTTTCTTTCTTCTGATGTTAGGAAAGGGGGCAAAAAAGGGGGCAAAAAAGGGGGCAGTTTGCAGATACAGGGTAACTTTCACTCAACTAGTTTGAGAGGGGTTTCTATCTCTCTCATCCCATCTTTCTTCTCTCTCCTCTGCAGTCCCCATCTGTGTCGAATATGGAGTCCAAAGTTGCTGTAGAAATGAAATTATATGCTTTTAAGTCTATATAAAAAGGCTTTTAGTATTCTATTCAACTCTATGACATAAGTAGAGATGTGAATAGACCTTTGATTGGCTAGTTATCCAAAAGAGATTGTTTATATGGGGTCTCGTAGTATACGGATTTGATCTCCACATAATCACTAAAGTCTCAAGATATCTACCTTCCAGTAATCATAGTCCACAATCAAAATGAAACTTTTCTTCACTTCCAATTTCCAAAGTAGGATGGTGAAGGCCAATAGGATTGCAAGTTTTTCAGTTGCATCCACTATGACTGGGCTTGTGGTGAAAAAGAGGGGGAACTTGTCATGAAAGACTAGGATAAGTAACCAAAACAGAAGCCCTATAACTGAAGATGTAGCTGCTGATATACAATGGTTGCAAACTTAGCTCCTTTCCCATTGCCTGCTCCTAACTCATTAGAAACTCATACCCTGCAATGTGCAAATCACTATCCATTAATTGCATGTGGATACACTACTAGAAAATGCACTATTGGCGGATGAAGAAGCGGGCGACCGCCATTGGCGGCCGCAACAGCGGTCGCTAATGCCCCCACATAAGCCCCCCAAAACCCACTTCCCATTCACGTTTTCATCCCCAAAAACCCATTTTCCACTCCCGCGCTCTGTCCTCCCGCGCTCTGCCCTCCCTCCTCACCTGCCACCGCCGGAGACTGCCTGCACCGGAAATCGCCTGCGCCGGAGCTCTCTCCCTCCCTCCCTCTCCCTTTCTATATCTCGATTTCTCTCCCCCTCGCTCCCTCTCCCTCTCCCTTTCTCTCTCTTTCTCTCTCTCTCTCTCTCTGTCGATTTCTTCCCCTCCCAGCGCTCGCCTGCACCGGAGCTCGCCTGCGCCGGAGCTCTCTCCCTCCCTCCCTCTCCCTTTCTGTATCTCGATTTCTCTCCCCCTCGCTCCCTCTCCCTCTCCCTTTCTCTCTCTTTCTCTCTCTCTCTCTGTCAATTTCTTCCCCTCCCAGCGCTCGCCTGCACCGGAGCTCGCCTGTGCCGGAGCTCTCTCCCTCCCTCCCTCTCCCTTTCTATATCTCGATTTCTCTCCCCCTCGCTCCCTCTCCCTCTCCCTTTCTCTCTCTTTCTCTCTCTCTCTGTCGATTTCTTCCCCTCCCAGCGCTCTGCCCTCTCGTGCCCACGCCCCTGCCGGAGCCTCCCTCTCTCCCTCTCCCTCTCTCTCCCCCTCTCCCTCTCTCTCTCTCTGTCTCTGCACTGTTCCCTCCCCCAGCGATTGTCTCTCTCTCCCTCCCTACGCCGAATCCGGTGCTAGTTCTTTCTCTCCCTCCCTCCCTTCTCTCTCTCTCTCTCTCTCTCCTCCCTCCCTCCCTCTCTCTCTCTCCCTCTCCCTCTCCCTCTCCATCCCTCTTCCTCTCTCTGCACTGTGCCCTCCCGCGCGCCAGAGACGCCACAGGTTCTCTCTCTCTCCCTCCCTGCGCCGGAGCCGCCGCCGCCGCCGAAACCCATAGCTCGCAGCAATCAATCTTGCTACAGCTGCTGGTAAATTTTTTTTTTCATTTGATTTATTTGTTGTTGTTAAAATATATTTATTGTGGAGTTGGAAAGAATTTTGATCTGATTGTGGATCTTTTTAATTGTCTGGAAGTTGGATTTTCAATTTGTATTGATTCCTCTGCTGGTAGCTCATCTCATCTGATCTCTCTTTTTTTTTTTTCTTTTTTTTTCTTTTTTTCCTGTAAATTGTTCCTTGCTGGGTCCAAGAAGGCTTTTGCTTTGTTTTCTTTTGTTTATGCTAATGGTTGCTTCACTATAGATTTTATTATCTCATCAATCCTCTATAGATTCCATAGATTTTTTTAAACATTTGCTTCTTTTGCCTTTCTGTTGTTACTGTATGAAATTAGCAGTATTATATTTATGGTAACAATAGTAATCTTGGTTGCCACTAACATTAAAAAAATGATTGGGTTTGATGATGATAGCAGTAGTAATCACAAAACAATGAGAAGGACAAAATGAACCCAAAACCTAGACCAGAGAACTCATAAAAATAAATGAAAACCCAAAACTAAGTCACTTTTTGTGTAGTGTGTTAACATGAGTTTCAAGTAAGTAGATAGAAGAGTTAAAAGAGAAAAGCGTATGTAGTGAAGTTAAATTTCTAGGAAGATGTTGAAAAGGGTGATTATTTGATATTCATCTTTGGATATTCATAACCTTTGCTATTTAAAATTTAACTATTTTTAGAAACCAATTTCTTAGAATTCTAAATAATTCAGTTACATGAACTGAATGTCCCTATAATGCAATACAACTCCATCATTTATCCCAGGAAAGTAAAAGCACTGGGAAACCATACATCTCCACCTTATCTAAGAAAAAAAAATGGAGACACCTACATCTCTACCTTTTCTAAGAAATAAAAATGGCGATACCTACATCTCCAGCTTATATCCTTTTATCTCTTACCTCCTTAATAAATTCTTTGTTGGATCCAATTTGACCATCCAAACAATTGAGCCACATAAATAGGCAATGAAAAAGATAAGATTAGTATCTCGGATAGCACCAACACATACTTTGTGAGATAAGAGTCTGATAAGACAAAATCTCCACACCATCAGTATAACGTGCAACTGATAGGGAGTAGTTGCACCTAACTTGTCCGAAGAAGTTTCGATGACCTTGAATATAGGCAGAGAGGAAGGAGCTTCTCCCCCAATAATACTACACTTGGTAAAAAAAATGGGGCTTTGAATTGAGTCCTTCTCTGTCCATTATTGAATGCCAACCATAGGATTTTAAAACCTCTCTTTTAATGCCACCCATCCCCAGTGGATAAGATGTATCCATAAAAGAGATGCATACTTCTCCAAGAGGTCTGGTTATGTTTTTCTTTCCAAATTTAAGGTCAATATGTAATGTTTGGGCCTAATCTAGATTGATTCATGATCCATTTTTTTTTCTTTTAAAGAGTGCCATCCGACCCAAATTGGATTTTTGAAAAATGGATACAAGTCATGCCATTTGGCAATACGTACGTATTGCTATCATACCTGTATTGGAATGATTTTGAGAAATATGAAAATAAAAAAATAACGATATCTTGAAAATAAAGGAAAACAAGAAATCCTAGCATATGTGTTTTTTTAAGAGCTAGATAGTTTTTTTTTTTTTTTTTTTGTTTTTGGTTTTTGTTTTTGTAATTATAGGGTAATTCTTTTATTAAAGTCGACTCAACCTAAACAAACTAAATTTGACTACTATGATAGCTACTACAAACCAAACTTAATAATTTAGGGTTTATGTTGACATTTCTTACCTCATTAATAAATAGGCTGAATTCGAGTTGAAACTTTCATTAATTTATAAATAGGTGAAACTTGCATAGAGGATTTCCAACCCAATAATTAAGCAACCAAAGGAGGAGTCTTAATACATTAAATGTATAAAAATAAGCAAATACATGCATCATAACAATAGATCACACTAAAGCCTGATTTTTTTGTACTTAATTCAGTCATTAGTTGCTATTTTATTGGAGAGTCCTCATTGCACATACCCATTTAAATGTCCACATAATGCAGGCATATATACATTTATACATACAACTTGGGGTCTTGAATGATGAACCACTTTGAATAAAACATAGAAAATATCCTTCTCAAAAGACCACAAAAGGAATCATATTAGAAACATTGGAATACTCAAGAAATTGAATTTGGAATGAGTGAATTATGCCCATCTAGTAATCAATCTCCTTTAAGATTCTTTTTTTTTTTTTTTTTTTCATAACTAGAAAATGAATGATCATGGTTCTCTAGAAGTAAGATACAAAAAGCCTCAATTGTTCTAGGCTTCTAGCCAATACCCTTGTTTGCAGTATTGTCTGTGATAAAGCTTGTTTCATTCTTACCATGGAAGGCCTCAAGATTTCCATATATACTCTTGTCATCCATCCACTAATAATTTAAGTAATTGCCATTTTGGCATTTCAAGTTGGAATGGATACTGGTAGAAGTCAAAAGGTTCTTCTTTGTTAAGATGAAAGATCAGAAATCATTCGAAAGGATCAAGGCTTACACACATCCGTGTAAGAGTTAGCAATTAAATTATAAAACCTATATTAAAAGTATAAAATAAAAAAACAACTGAGCAAATATATCTAAATAGAAAAATCCTGATATGTCTAGCATGTTTCTTTTTTGACCCCTTTAATAGACATTGAATCATGAATCAGCACAGCCCAGTTAATAACCTCTCATCCTAATCCTTAATATGCATTTGTTGTTGAAAACTGGACGGGCACGTGCCCGTGAAACTGGACGGGCACTTGTCCGTAGTCATTCTTGACTTGCAGGAACTGACGGAACGCGATTCCGACTCCCGGATTGTTCGTAAAGCTAAAACGTAGGTTTAACTCGATACTTTAACTTAAAACTTAAAAAATCGGCCTCCGGGGTCCAAAACGAGCAAACGGGCTCCGTTGCTCGTGAAACTGGACGGGCACGTGTCCGTAGTCATTCCTGACTTGCAGGAACTGACGGAACGAGATTCCGACTCCCAGATTGCTTGTAAAGCTGAAACGTAGGTTTAACTCGATACTTTAACTTAAAACTTAGAAAATCGGCCTCCGGGGGTCCAAAACGAGCAAACGGGCTCCGTTGCCCGTGAAACCGGACCGGCACGTGCCCGTAGTCATTCCTGACTTGCAGGAACTGACGGAACGAGATTCCGACGCCCAGATTGCTCGTAAAGCTGAAACGTAGGTTTAACTCGATACTTTAACTTAAAACTTAGAAAATCGGCCTCCGGGGGTCCAAAACGAGCAAACGGGCACCGTTGCTCGTGAAACTGGACGGGTACTTGTCCGTAGTCATTCTTGACTTGCAAGAACTGACGGAATGCGATTCCGACTCCCGGATTGTTCGTAAAGCTGAAATGTAGGTTTAACTCGATACTTTAACTTAAAACTTAGAAAATCGGCCTCCGGGGGTCCAAATGAGCAAACGGGTTCCGTTGCCTGTGAAACTGGACGGACACGTGCCCGTAGTCATTCCTGACTTGCAGGAACTGACGGAACGAGATTCCGACTCCCGGATTGCTCGTAAAGCTGAAACGTAGGTTTAACTCAATACTTTAACTTAAAACTTAGAAAATCGGCCTCCGGGGGTCCAAAACGAGCAAACGGGCTCCGTTGCTCGTGAAACTGGACGGGTACTTGCCCGTAGTCCCTCCTGACTTGCAGGAACTGGCGGAACGAGATTCCGACTCCCGGATTGCTCGACAAGCTGAAACGTAGGTCTAACTCGATACTTTAACATAAAACATAGAAAATCGGCCTCCGGGGGTCCAAAACGAGCGAACGGGCTCCGTTGCCCGTGAAACTGGACGGGTACTTGCCCGTAGTCCCTCCTGACTTGCAGGAACTGGCGGAACGAGATTCCGACTCCCGGATTGCTCGACAAGCTGAAACGTAGGTCTAACTCGATACTTTAACATAAAACATAGAAAATCGGCCTCCGGGGGTCCAAAACGAGCAAACGGGCTCCGTTGCCAGTGAAACTGGACGGGCACGTGCCCGTAGGCATTCCTGACCTGCAGGAACAGACGGAACGAGATTCCGACTCCTGGATTGCTCGTAAAGCTGAAACGTAGGTTTAACTCGATACTTTAACTTAAAACTTAGAAAATCGGCCTCCAGGGCTCCAAAACGAGTAAACGGGCTCCGTTGCCTGTGAAACCGGACGAACACGTGCCCGTAGTCATTCCTGACTTGCAGAAACTGACGGAACGAGATTCCGACTCCCGGATTGCTCGTAAAGCTGAAACGTAGGTTTAACTCGATACTTTAACTTAAAACTTAGAAAATCGGCCTCCGGGGGTCCAAAACGAGCAAACGGGCTCCGTTGCCCGTGAAACTGGACGGGCACTTGTCCGTAGTCATTCTTGACTTGCAAGAACTGACGGAACGCGATTCCGACTCCCGGCTTGCTCGTAAAGCTGAAACGTAGGTTTAACTCGATACTTTAACTTAAAACTTAGAAAATCGGCTTCCGGGGGTCCAAAACGAGCGAACGGGCTCCGTTGCTTCTGAAACTGGACGGGCACATGCCCGTAGTCATTGCTGACTTGCAGGAACTGACGGAACGAGATTCTGACTCCCGGATTGCTCGTAAAGTTGAAACGTAGGTTTAACTCGATACTTTAACTTAAAACTTAGAAAATCGGCCTCTGGGGGTCCAAAACGAGCAAACAGGCTCCGTTGCTCATGAAACTGGACGGGCACGTGCCCGTAGTCATTCCTGACTTGCAGGAACTGACGGAACGAGATTCCGACTCTCGGATTGGTCGTAAAGCTGAAACGTTGGTTTAACTCGATAATTTAACTTAAAACTTAAAAAATCGGCCTCCGGGGGTCCAAAACGAGCAAACGGGCTCCGTTGCCCGTGAAACTGGACAGGCACTTGCCCGTTGACCCTCTTAACTCGATACTTTCACTTAAAACTTAGAAAATCGGCCTCCGGGGCTCCAAAACGAGCAAACGGGCTCCGTTGCTCGTGAAACCGGACGGTCACGAGCCCGTAGTCATTCCTGACTAGCAGAAATTGACGGAACGCGATTCCGACACCCGGCTTGCTCGTAAAGCTGAAACGTAGGTTTAACTCGATACTTTAAATTTAAAACTTAGAAAATCGGCCTCCGGGGGTCCAAAACGAGCAAACGGGCTCCGTTGCTCATGAAACTGGACGGGCACGTGTCCGTAGTCATTTCTGACTTGCATGAACTGACGGAAAGAAATTCCGACTCCCGGATTGCTCGTAAAGATGAAACGTAGGTTTAACTCGATACTTTAACTTAAAACTTAGAAAATCGGCCTCCGGGAGTCCAAGACGAGCAAACGGGCTCCGTTGCCCGTGAAACTGGACGGGTACTTGTCCGTAGTTATTCTTGACTTGCAGGAACTGATGAAACGCGATTCCGACTCCCGAATTGCTCGTGAAGCTGAAACGTAGGTTTAACTCGATACTTTAACTTAAAACTTAGAAAATCGGCCTCCGGGTGTCCAAAACGAGCAAACGGGCTCCGTTGCTTCTGAAACAGGACGGGCACTTGTCCGTAGTCATTGCTGACTTGCAGGAACTGACGGAACGAGATTCCGACTCCCAGATTGCTCGGAAAGCTGAAACGTAGGTTTAACTCGATACTTTAACTTAAAACTTAAAAAATCGGCCTCTGGGGGTCCAAAACGAGCAAACAGGCTCCGTTACTTGTGAAACTGGACGGGCACGTGCCCGTAGTCATTCCTTACTTGCAGGAACTGACAAAACGAGATTCCGACTCTCGGATTGTTCGTAAAGCTGAAACGTAGGTTTAACTCGATACTTTAACTTAAAACTTAGAAAATCGGCCTCCAGGGGTCCAAAACGAGCAAACGGGCTCCGTTGCCCGTGAAACTGGACGGGCACTTGTCCGTAGTCATTCTTGACTTGCAGGAACTGATGAAACGCGATTCCGACTCCCGAATTGCTCGTGAAGCTGAAACGTAGGTTTAACTCGATACTTTAACTTAAAACTTAGAAAATCGGCCTCCGGGTGTCCAAAATGAGCAAACGGGCTCCGTTGCTTCTGAAACTGGACGGGCACTTGCCCGTAGTCATTCCTGACTTGCAGGAACTGACGGAACGAGATTCCGACTCCCGGATTGCTCGTAAAGCTGAAACGTAGGTTTAACTCGATATTTTAATTTAAAACTTAAAAATTCGGCCTCTGGGGGTCCAAAACGAGCAAACAGGCTCCGTTGCTTGTGAATCTGGACGGGCACGTGCCCGTAGTCATTCAATACTTGCAGGAACTGACGGAACGAGATTCCGACTCTCGGATTGTTCGTAAAGCTGAAACGTAGGTTTAACTCGATAATTTAACTTAAAACTTAGAAACCGGCCTCCGGGGGTCCAAAATGAGCAAACGGGCTCCATTGCCCGTGAAACTGGACGGGCACTTGCCCGTAGTCCCTCCTGACTTGCAGGAACTGGCGGAACGAGATTCCGACTCCCGGATTGCTCGACAAGCTGAAACGTAGGTCTAACTCGATACTTTAACTTAAAACTTAGAAAATCGGCCTCCGGGGGTCCAAAATGAGCAAACGGGCTCCGTTGCCAGTGAAACTGGACGGACACGTGCCCGTAGGCATTCCTGACCTGCAGGAACTGACGGAACGAGATTCCGACTCCCGGATTGCTCGTAAAGCTGAAATGTAGGTTTAACTCGATACTTTAACTTAAAACTTAGAAAATCGGCCTCTGGGGGTCCAAAACGAGCAAACGGGCTTCGTTGCTTCTGAAACTGGACGGGCACGTGCCCATAGTCATTCCTGACTTGCAGGAACTGACGGAACGAGATTCCGACTCTCGGATTGTTCATTTAGCTGAAACGTATGTTTAAATTTCAAATTTTAAATTTTTTCTTTTATATATTTGCTGTAAATTGCCAATTTTTATAATTAACTATTAATATTTGTTTCTCTTTTTTCTTCAGGTTTGAGAGCATCGTATTCATACGGCAACCTGCACGGACAATTTGATTTCTTTTTTCTTTTATTTTTATTGCTGGATTTGTAATGGATATATATAATTTGTTGAAACTTTTGTAATATTTTAAATATTATTAATATAAGATTTTGTTTTTGTTATTAATTGTTGTAATGGATTGTAGTAGTTGTTATTGGTATTTGTAATGGATGGTAGTAGTTGTATATGGTTTATTCATATATAATCTATTCAGGTACAGGAATAAAATTGAGAAATTTGAAAAAAATTGAAAAAAAAAATGACCTGACTATTAACGGCCGCCAAAATGACTATTAGCGACCGCCAGTGGCGGTCGCTAAAAGTATTTTAAAAAAAAATTAAAATTAAAAAAAAAATTAAATTAGCATTTGTATACTATTTAAATTTTTTTTATAATTATTAAAAAAAATAAACTTGAACATTTGCGGCCGCCAATCCAATTATTAGCAACCGCCAAGGCGGTCGCTAATACTATTAAACAAAATTAAAAAATGAATAAAAAATGACTTTTAGCGACCGCCACATGGCGGTCGCTAATACTTTTAGTGACGAAGTTTCCGCGACGGCGTCTGCGCGGTCGCAAAGCGGTCGTTAAAGACTTTTAGCGACCGCCAATAGACTTTTAGCGACGGCTTTTGGCGGTCGCTAAAAGTGAATTTTCTAGTAGTGATATATATGTAGGTATCTAGCTATTGAAATTGAGTCTAATATAGTGTGACTTCAATTTGTAAACAATGTCATGAGTTTCTCCCATAAAATCACTAAAAAAATAAGAATATCTGATTCTGACCATCCAATTTGTGGTCCTATTTTGGATGGAACATGGCCCAAAAACCACACAAATTAAATTCAATGGACCAAACATTGGTTCCTCCATTTTTCTTAATTTTTAAATCAACCCATTGTAGCTTCCTAATTATCTACTTGACCCCCTACTGATGGACAGTCAATTTTACCCAATCTATGTGTGGCCAACAATTGGTAGGTCGTGATTGATGTTCATATATATTCCATGTATGAAGTGTGGCAGATGCACATGGTAGTCCAACCCAAATTGTGATAGGTTTAAGTGGAATTAACTTCTAATCTATAATGGAAATTGCTATTTGTTGCTCTGTCTCAAACTCGAGAAATGGCATCTGAGAAAATCGTAGTACCATATCCAAACCCACCATGAACCCTAACTTAGACACACATTGAAAAGATCTCAATTTTTTTTTATTCATTTGTCATGTAAAATGCTTTGGTACTCATTTGTCATGTAAAATGCTTTGGTACTTACCTTCATTTCCTCCCCCCTCCTCTCAAAGTTAGTCTGTAAGCTGCTTATTATTATTGCTATTCTTAGTGTTACTATTATTATGTGAATAATGAAGGATAGTTCTCTTACAATGCAAGTCTTTTCTTTTCTTTTTTTCTTTGCTCTAGAAATTTGGAAACTTATCCATACCATTCTCATATCTGGAAATAAGGCGCTTGGTTGTTTTTAGCTAACTACTTTTCCATCATGGTAGGTTTGGCTGGTCTGTCTAAGCCCCAGCTATGTGCTTGCTTGGTCTTTGCAGCCCTAGTATTTGCAATAGGATGAAGCAAAGGATAATTTTGCCATTGTATTTGCAGCAATGGGAGTAAACATGGAGACAGCCCAGTTCTTCAAACGTGATTTTGAAGAGAATGGTTCAATGGAAAGAGTGGCCCTATTTCTAAACTTGGTATGTTGTTTGAACCTCATTGTTGACTCTATGGTGGTCCCTTGACCAGGAAACTTTGTGATAGAAAGGAATATGTGCTTAAATCTGTTGTTCTCATGCTTAAGTGGAAAGTCCCTATGAAAATCATATATAGGCTTCAATCCGCATTTCATACAGAGGCAAAACTTAACTGCTTCTAAATTGTGCTTTTTTCTTAACTTGTGATACTTTATCCTAATATTGATCTTAACTCAGCCATGAAAATCTCAATACCATAACAAAGATGTTTTTCTTATCCCAATCCCTGTTAAGTTTTTAACTTTTGAGGTGTAGCCAAAATCTTTTATACCCAACAGAGTATTGGATTAGATCAAGTGTAAGAAAATATCTGATACAGATGCTCTTGATGCGATATTGAGTGGTTCATCTGAAATCTGCTACAAAAGGTATGTGATAGTAATAGCAGAAAAGTAAGCACACTCTTCCTATCATGAAAGCTAGCATAAAAACTTTCCATTTGTAGAATGTTTATGTGATGATAAAGGTATGCAGGTAAACTGCAACCCAAGAAAGGCAAGGAATATTCGTGCAATTGTGATGCCAAGTATCCAGGGACCAAACCCACACTTTGTGTTCATTGTAGTTTGCTTTGGTCCTTTTAACTGGTGAAGATTCTATTCCTCTTTGCACATCTATAAAATCTCTCCTTATGCATTTCCAAAAAGAAAAGAAAGCTATGGCTTCTGTAAAAGTAGGGAAAAAAGGGGACAAACCTCCCTACACTCACATTTCACCCAATTGGTATGTAATGTAACCATTGATGTAATTCTTTCGGTTTTTGTTTCCCTATGTACTGGTAATAATTTGTTGACTATGGTTAAGAAAACAAAATTTAAAATTTGGTTCTTTTGATTCATTGCCCTTATGGTTCTTATGCATTATGTTCTTTAGGTGTACCTCATTTGTGCGAAACTGATATACCGCCTCAAGGTGGAAAGTCTGGATGGGCAGGACCTCCTAGCCCTCGCATTGGACCGTGGTTTAGTCTCTTGAAGACAATCACAGAAGCTCAAAATCTTATTCCTGAATTTGAGGCATCTTCATGTTGAGCTAGGTAAAGCATTTTTTTTTATAAGTTATTTTGATTTTAGAATAGACCAAGCAGTTTTGAGTTGCTGGATGCACACATGTTGTACAAGTTGGTTTTTTGGCTTAGTGGGGCGTATCATAGAAGTGGTTATCTTGAATATCTTCAAGGATGGACTGTTTAAAGAATTTTTTAAACTAGTTAATCCTGTCCATCAAATCTTTGGCTGATGAATCAACTTTTAAGAAGAAATAGAAAGGTTAAAGATTGGGTTGTTTGGATGTCTTGATCTAAGAAGATTTTGCGTGTCACCCTTCAAATGGGCCTCGTTAGATGAAAAGAAAATATGGGTTCATTGAACCATTTCGCTACTTCGCACTGTGGATGCATTGAGACATGGCACACTTTCTAACATATGAGCTGATTTCCTCCTCAATTTCTAAAGAGATTGGCTCTTTGCTTATATTTGAATGTTTAGTTACAAATTCCTTCCTCTTTCTAGAAGTTGATGCAAAGCATATAATAAGGGAAAAATAAATCTAAGACTGAGTTCAATTTTACGGTCCTTACTCCAAAGTTTGGTTTACAGTTCAATTTTAGAGCCTTTTCTTTTATTAACAGGTTATCTAAACTTGCTATCTTTTCTTCCCCTTAGGTTACTTTGGAGGCGACTCATCATGGACCTCTTGTCAATACACCAACCATGTTTGTGGAGATTGGTAATCATTTTCTTGCTAACCCACTCCGAATTGTTCACTTTGATGATTTTAATAAAATAGTGTTGCTTTCTTTGTTAAAATAAGGAGATTACAAGTGAGCTTGAAGCAAAGGCTGCTGCATATAGTTGGTGGGTGCAAGAGAAAGGGTGGAAGAACAAGAAGGTCAGCCATGAAGAAGATCACCAACTATTTGGAAATCAAGAGAGAGAAGCTACATGCAAGAGCTGGACCTTTTCAACTAAACCCCTCCTAGAGAAACCGACCCAAAAAGCCTCCCTCACTTCTATTATTGATTTTTTTGGAGACTCATCTCCAATGTAATTAAGATTTTAAATGTGTTAGTGTTCTATATTTATATAAAGATTTTAACTGATTCCAAAAAATATTTTCAGGTTTTTAAAAAAATATTGAAAAACCTGGGCATGCCCAGGTTTTTCAATATTTTTTTTAAACTCTAAAAAATTAAAAACGACGGCCCAAGGCAGTCGTTTTTGACGAACTTAAACAACAGCCTTTCAGCCGTCGTTGTTGTTTACATTTACCGACTGCCCTTAGGCAGTCGTTTATGAAAAACTACTGCAAAATCAGGGAAGGCCACTAGCAGTCGTTTTTATAGAACGACGACTGCCAAAGGCCGTCGGTTTTCTCAATTTTTGGTGTAGTGTTATAAAATGGAGTATGGCCCCTGTGAGATTTATCATTTTCAATGCACATGTGACCAGTTACTCCAGTCAATGGATATAGTCATGCTCCTTGCACGTCATCAATCAAATGGTGCGCCCAATTTATCAAATTGGGTCACTAGTATTAGTAATACAACGGGGTTTCTGATTGTAAGTCGTTTGCAATTTAAGAGGGTGAACCCGTCACTGGCTTAGGATTTTAGGAGGCGAGCCGCGAGCCCCATCTACGTTGCTATTGTCAGTAAAAAAAAAAATTCCATGCTCTCTTTTCTTTTCACTGTCTGTGACAAGATATAAGTTCCCTTGCTCCTATCATCATAGAAACAGAAATTTCTCTCTCCCTCTCTCTCTCTCTCTCTCAATCGAAGTAGTAGTCAGAAGAGAAGAAATGAGTATTGAGATCATCACCAATACCATCTTCACACCATCTCCTTCTTCCCCTCCTCATCCCCTCCTCAATTCTCCGATCCCTCTCACCATCTTTGATCGTGCTGCCTTAGACCTTCACATCCCCATCCTCTACGCCTTCAAACCACCCATGCCCACCAACGAATCCATGAAAGAAGGCCTCTCCAAAGCTCTAAACCACTTCCCACACCTGGCCGGACGACTAACCGTCGACAACCATTTGCGCCACTGCATCCTTCTGAACAATGCGGGCATCCGTCTTGTGGAGACCCGCATCAGCCATACATTAGAAGAGCAACTCCCACTCGACCTATCAAAGGATCTTAGCATGTATTACCAACCCATAAACGATGTTGATGAGCCGCTCCAAGTTCAGCTTAATCGCTTCAGCTGCGGTGGCATGGTGATCGGCCTAAGCGCCCATCATAGGGTGGCTGATGGCCACTCTATGGGATTCTTCTTGCATGCTTGGGCTAGATTGGTTCGAGGCCTTGAAGTCCATCCTCTTCCTTATCATGATCGAGCTGCCATTTCCGTCCCTAGAAATCCACCTCACTACGATTTCGATCACCAGACGATTGAATTCACAGAGGAACTTGTCACTACACCATCCCCCATAGCCAATTTGGCTGTTCATTTCAGCTCCAAGTTCTTGACACAGCTCAAAAAACAAGTAATGGGTGCTAGTCCTATGCACCCATACAGTACTTTTGAGTGCCTACTGGCCCATCTTTGGAAGAAGATTACCTTGGTTCGCATGCTCGACGGGAACCAGCACACCCAAGTGACTGTGGCAGTGAATGGCCGGGCAAGGTTAAAACCAGTGGTCCCAATTGAGTATTTCGGCAACTTGGTTCTATGTGCGAGCCCATGTTTGACTGTAGATGACTTGTTGAAGGGAAGCTACGAAGTCGTCGCGAAGGCCATCCACAATGCTGTGGCAAAGATGGACGATGCCTATTTTCGGTCCTTCATCGATTTTGGAGCAATGTCGGAGGGTAAGGACGGGGATATTGGGATGGTTTTAGTGTTGCCAGAAGCGGCGAATTCACTCTGTCCTAACTTGGAAGTGGATAGCTGGTTGAGGATAATGCTTGATGATGTTGATTTTGGGAGTGGGAGGCCCTGTGCTTTTCTTCCTGCTCTGTTGCCTGTGGAGGGTTTGCTCATTCTTGTGTCTTCATGTGAAGAGGAAGGAGGAGTGGATGCCTACTTATCCCTTTTGAATGATCAGGTGAACGTTTTTAAACAGATATCACACACATTGGACTAGCTACGCAGCTGAACGATTGTATTGGTTGACCATGGATATTGGCAACCTTATTTTGGTTCTTGGGTCTTGGTTCTTGGTTCTTTACAGTTCATGTCATGCATGTTGTGAGTAAATCAAGCAATAATAAAGAGTCCGGATCACCTATAGCAAATATTAATTACACATTTACCGTCAGTGAACCAATAACAGTCCGCCACGGCATCCAAAAATTTAAGTGATTTTCTTTCATTGATTTAAACTTTTCTAAACTTCAATATCACCTAAATTTTAGATGACGTGACGGACGGTAATTGGTCCACTTACGTTGAATGTGTAACGATCCAATATGATAGGTGATCCGGACCCAATAATAAAATTTCATATCATCCCGTCGGAAAATTTTATGGTGGTGTTGGGTTGGGAGGAACTATAGATGGGACTCTAATAAGCATAAATTGGACAATTCTTAATCCATTTTCTCATTGGGTCTATAATCACACATGGGTTTATCATTTGACGCGTGTCATTTATCATTGTTGCATATATGCACCTGATTCACCAAAATTCAAACTTGTGGTGCAAGATATATACATCTTAAAAGGCACTTTTATCTGTTATGTTTTGGATAAATGGAAAAAAGGCATTTATGTATTATAATATCATATTCACGATTATGCACCTTGAAAATTTTTGCGTCGTTTCTCTGTCTTTCCATTATTGCCTTTTTTTACCACCTTAAAAGTAGTTGAGACTTTTATGTAGAAAACACCAACTTCAATCCTGCTTTTGGTTCTTCTCTAAATTGAAAAAACTAAAATTCACCAGATGTGGATGCACATCGCAGGAAATTACTTTCTTCCATCATAAAAAGACATGCAATATTTCTTATCCCTAGAATTGCATTCTTTTCATCTTGATAGATAGATTCTAAAATGTTAATGGATAGCATAGTCTTTGTAAATTAGATGTCCTCAGGCCACCTATATATATATATATTTTATTCTGCTTGTACCCAAACACCCCCTAATATAATTATATAGGTTTTCTCATTTGTACAGATCTGTGCTGAAAAAAATTTAGGCTTCCCTACTGCCCTTAAGTTACGGGGAGTTGATTTGACATAGATATTTCTGGGACTTCACATTCTTGTTTCCTCCCATTTGAGAAAACTAATCGGTCGTCCAATTCAAATTGTATCTGATCTCCAATCCTGAAAACTTCTATAATCCCAGAGAAAATCAAAAGTGAGACCAAATAAGCCCATAGAGTTGGACAGCAAATGCTATTTGCTAGGATACAACACCAGAGAAGATGAGCCCAAATAAGTCCATAGATTTGGACACCAAATTCTATGTTCTAGGATCCAAAATCTGGCAATTATCTATTCTTAAGAGTCCTGTCGTTGCAGTGTTTATTTATTTATAAGAGATGAACATTTATGTGAGAACAAACAACTGGCAATAAAATTTTGGACACTTGCACATAATTAGCACATAGCAAAGAATATCCAATATGCTCCCTGGAAGTCCACACAATAAAAAAAAAAAAAAAAAGGCGGCTTGTTGGGAGATCTCATTCATTTAATTTATAATGAGACCTAGTCGACTCCCCACGGAGTCGAAAGTGGGCAAGATACAGTCTCTGTACACTTTTAAGGCATCTGAAAAGAGCAGCCCTTTGTTCAATATATATTTGTGGACCATATGACTTGTAAGTTTGTAACCTTGTTTTCCAAGCCTGAATTTTTACACCAATAAAATGACAACCTGACCAACAACACCGATTGGAGGATAACCTGAAATTTCGGTCAGGTATATATATATAGGAGAATATTCATGTGCATCTATCCCTCACCATAAGGTGAGGGGCACTTTCCCTTTTTGCACATGAAGACAAAAAAGTATACCTCACCCTATGTACTTGAAAAGTCACTTTTGTACTTGAAAATCCCCATTTATGGAAGTGTCCCTCACTATATGGTGAGGGATAGATGCACGTGAATGTTCCCCATATATATATATATATATATATATATATATATATATGGGGCTGCTCTCCTCAGCTGCAGCCCCCCTCTATCCTCAGCTGCAAGCATGTGAGGAGGGCTGCAGCTGCTCTCCTCACATGCCTGCAGCTGAGGATAATGAGGGTTGCAGCTGAGGAGAGCAGCCCTCATATATATATATATAGATGAATATACATTAGATGCTCTTTTAACATTCCTTGCTCTTTTATATATATATATATATATATATAAGCAGCAGCCCTCTTCATAAAAGAGTGGCACGTGTCGCTGCTATTTGGGGTTTTGCAATGGCATGTGGCACAATCAATCCTTATTATAATTTTCAAGTAATTTGCATGTCTGTCACCTCTCCCCAAAATTGATTCCTTCCCTAAAGTCTCTCCCATTAGTATCCTATTATTTCTTCATTTAATATTTTAACATAAGAAATGTTGTTATAAATGCAGTAAGAACGTGACTTACCCAAAAAAATCTCCTTACTCAAGTCTCTTGATCACGTTAATCCTTAATTCAAATCTCTCGATGCTCATCCATTCCAAATATATCCATACCGATTACTTTACTTCTTAAAATTGAAAACATCCCAAAGAAGTTTTTTCCCGAAGACATACCTCATTAGGCCCATTTAGAAAATCAGATCCAATAAAAATGAATGGCCTATATTTGATGGGTTCAAGCAATTTTCACTCAATAAAAGTTTGGCCCGCTTAATAATGGTTTTTTCTTAAGTTTTAGATGGTTGTAACATTGAGAGAGACGATCGCACCTAATCTGGCATGATTTGATCATAGATAGAATCTTAGACTTTTTTTTTTTTTACTGATATTGAGAAATTTAGTTCATGTGGCCTACCTACATATAGATGGGGTTGTTAGATTGTATGGTCTCAATCCAGTGGATGATGTAAATTAATTAATTTATTTAATCATGTTTTTATTCATGTGATAAATAGTATTTAGTTCATGAGATGAACTGATGCCCACAAGTATATTAGATGTGAACCATATGTGCGGATGAGATTCACATAAAGGAGACATAGATCAAAAATCTTATACCTGAATTGATTCATAACCAATGATGAGATTGAGCATCTCTTCTGACAAGCTCGCAACACTATGATCACTATGAGACAGTGTGATTTATCTCAATCATCAGAGTGTAAGACTCTACATCTAATACGTACATCATATGTAGTGAAGGACTATGGTACATCATATATAGTGAAGCCCAAAGCCCGGCCTAAGTAAGGAGTGCTTGTGTATATACCACTCCAAGTTAGTGTGACCTTTCAAGAGAAATTTCACAAAAATGATTTGGTTAAAGCAAAAATTGGACCCACATTGGGTTTTAACAGAAGTTGCTCAATTGGAAACCCACATTCTCATATCATAATTTCTCAATTTGAAAACAATATTCTGAACCATATGTTGTTGTTTCAAGCCACTTTCCCTCATTGAATTCAATTGAAGTGAGAGACTTTTCAAAATCCCCTCACCTCAAATAACAACTCCCCCATTTAAGGACTTGTTGGGTCTGTCTTGTTTGAATATTATCACGGTGACAGATGATTGCTAATATTTAAAACTCAAAAGAGAGGAGAAAAGGCCTTCACAACTTCTCCCTTGTATAGCGGATGGATATAAAAATCACATGCAGTAAGCACTGCACGCAATGACCAGGAGATGGCACTTGGCATTTTGTGATAGATAAAAATCCAAATGGTCAGAGTTACATCAGCACCTATTTTTTCTGTTTCTTAATTGATGGTTGGTGGGCCTTCATTTCTGGCCATCTTTTTTAATCACCAGCGGCACAACGTAACTAAAGAGGAATTCGGGAGTTGCATGGTGTGACCCACCTGTTGTGAAAGACTAAATTGATGGAGTGAAATGGCTTCATGTTATGTGGTCCTTGTCTAAATTTCATTATATAATTAGGAGATGATCAAGTTCTCTATGGGATTAATCCTTAAGTAATTTATAGATTTTATTGAGTCGGAGCCTAAAAGGATCTTAAAGATGATGATTTCTTTATAGTGTGGCTTTCCACATTCATCGCTTTTCTACAAATTGGCAAAAGAAGTTCCGTCTATAAAAAAAAAAATTCGGTAAAGTAAAGCCCCATATGCCTTTGGCAAGACTTCATATATATATATATATATATATATCCTTTAGCCCTCCTACCCATAAGCTTAAGCTTTTTAATTCACGTATAATTTCTGAACAGTTTTCTATCATGTTGGTTTGCAGTCAAAGCCACCAACCTAGGAAATTTTACTTAGGAACTACTAAGTAATTAAAAAAGTTATTTCCATTCCATTCCGCAAAGTTCAACGAATGAGGCCCTTGAGGAGTCGTCATTTCAAGGAATTAAAATATACATTAAAAAAAATAAAAACTCACCTATTCAGAGTAGATGGATACCAGGCTCTTGAGGAGTCGTCATTTCGAGGGATTAAAATATACATTAAAAAATAAAAATAAAAACTGACCTATTCAAAGTAGACGGATGCCACATGGGTCATCCTTCTACATCATTCTTTCGTACTATGACCCAAACAATCGGACGAGATTTGATCTCCACCAAGGAAGAACAGAAAAGTCCAATGAAAATTCTTTCTCGTAACAAGGGTTTTAACAAGGGTTTTGTTCCGGAAATTCTATATGCACCCCCTTTAACTGCAGTACACACCCACGTCCCTTTATATGAATAGTAATCACTGTTCATATAGGGGGATGTGGGCGTGCAAAGCATTATGGGAGGGTGTATATAGAATTTCCAGTTTTGTTCTCCTATGATAATCCCAAACAGGAGCTCCCTCCCTAAGACTTTTTGAACATGGTTTTAATTAAGGTGTCCTTACTTTACAGGTCAAGGATTGAAAAAGTCGCGCGCATTACCTTGTATATATTCAGAATGGTGAAAATTTAGCCCAAAAATATATTGTTAAGAAGTGGGTGGAGGCGAATTGAGGGTTTTTATTTGAGGGGTGCGAATCTTAATAGGTAATGTGGTTTTAAGGGCAAACTAAGGGTTTTTATGTGAATTTTGAGGGTGGACCTACAATTTTTAATGGGTTTTTTTTTTTTTAAATGGAACGTGGTTAAACGGGTAAAGCCGGTTTCACCCAAGGGAAAGTATTGAAAAGTATTTATGCTACCACTATTAACGGATTGAGGTGGTAAGAATTGCTAGTTGGGAGAATTTTAAATAAATGTCTTGTATCTTTGATGCTAATAATTCATAAAAGAGAAATTATCAAAAACTCCCATATCTCAAAAGGGGAGTTTCTGCCCCTAGTATTTTAACATATGCACATTTCTACGAGAATATTTAGGAGAGAGAATATGTGTATCGTTAATGACAAGTGTCATTCTTTCATTGGCTAAAAAAGGGTTGTTTGTTATATAAAAAAAATGCGCAAATAGTTTTGTAGCTTAACACTTCGTATGAGCTGTATGAATATATGAGTAAGATCAACGGGACTCTTTTTATTTTTCCTGTTAGACTAGGCAAGAACGGCTTCCACGTAGAGAAAGATATATCCGGCTTTATGTAGCGATTACGCACCTGACAATTCATCAATTGGGAAATGGCCGTTAGAATTGAAAAGGTCAAAGTGATACAAAATGGAGAACATGGACGGAGCCATTGGCCACAGAGACACCACAGCTAGGTTCAATATCTTCGCTACCATAATAGCCCACGACAAGTACGTATCGGCCACAATACAGCTCACCTTCGGCTCAAGCCCTTCTAGAAGCCGCTCGAACGGCGCCTCCATCTTCATATACACTGCTCGACGAACCCCGCTAAGTTGGCTGTGCGGACCAACTCGGAGAGGATGATGTTGGGGATGGACCGAAGCCGTATGTTGGGAGGCGTAGGAGCCCAACCGATGAAGCCGAGCCACTCCTCCGTGACGGCGAAGGTGATGAGGAGGCTATCATCGGACGATGCGAGGAGCTTGCAGAGGTTCATCATGGGGTTGATGTGGCCGCGGCCAGGGCCAGGAAGGGCCACCACGTGGACGGCAGATGTTGTGTCCATGTCGACTAAATCGATAGTGGGGATTTTTAATGAAATCTGGGGATTTGAGAAGAAGAAGAAGGAAAAGGAGGAGGAAAGTGGGAAGATTATGGTTGTAGAGAGTGTTGGTAGCTATTCTAGACTGGTTCTCCGTTGCTTTTCTATTTAAGTAAATACAACCAGCAAAAGCAAGCTTGCGGTCCATTGACTTTTAACTACTTCGGGTGGATGAAATTAAGTCCAGATACTCTTCTTTGACTTTCCTCAGGGATGCTCATGGCCAGGCCCAGCCCTAGCACTGATTTGGTTAGGGCTTAGATTAAGTGATAGACACCCCCAACCAGCTCTAATAAGGAGTTGTTCTAATTTAGTGATTAATTGTCCAAACAATTGCTAGAAAACCCAAGAAATTGATAAAGGAGACTTTTGCCTTTATGATTGACTAAATGGGGTGGGCTCGGACTCTTATTCGAGTAAAATTTGAGAACATCTCATATATGAGAAAGACATTTATTTTGAACAGTTCAATTTTTCAAGAAGTGGACCCCACTGTTGAGTTTGTCCTCTGACACATATACTCTAAGTCAAGGACTCAGAGGCTCAATTGCTTGATATGTGCGAGTAACCTCGAGTGTGTTGTAGTCGCACCTAAGTGGATGGAAAAAGTAGAACTCATAGTGGGGATAGTTTTATGAAAAATCTGAACTGCTCATAGCAAATGCTCTTTCTTGTATGGGATATTTTTAAATTTTATCCAGATAAGAGTTGATTCCACCCTAAAATAATGGACATGAACTATTCATATTAATAATACTTGAGTCCTACTCTGAAGTTTTACTTCACCCGTCACTGTCTGTTGGAGTGAGATACTTGACACTACTAGAAAATGGACTTTTAGCGACTGCCAAAAGCCGTCGTTAAAAGTGTCAAGGCAGTCGCTAATACCCTTTGGCTACCGTTCAGCGACCGTCAACACAGCGACGCAATAACTTCGTCGTAAAAACAATTAGTGACCGCCACGTGGCGGTAGCTAATACTTTTACTACTGCTCCGTGACAGTCGCTAAAAGTTTTTTAAAAAAATTTTATATATTTTTTTAAAATTTTTTAACGCATTAGCGGCCGTCATAGCGGTCGCTAATACTTTTTTTAAAATTTTTTACAAAATTTTTTTTTAAGTATTAGCGGTCGCTAATACCTAAAAATTTTCACCATTAACGACCGCCAATGGCGGACGCTAAAGGTAATTAATTCTTTTTTAACTTTTTCCTAATTTCTTAATTTTATTCCTGCTTTTTAATGCCTGTACCTGAATATATCGTATATAACTACTAACATCAATTAAAAATACTAATAACAAAACAAAGTTTTTTATTAATGATATTTAAAACATCACAAAAGTTACTAACAAATTATATCCATTACAATTCCAGCAAAAAACAAAAAAAAAAAACAAAAAATAATATAAAAAAACATATTGTCCGTGCAGGGTGCCAAGATGGATCCGATGCTTCAAACCTGAAGACAAAAAGGGAAATAAATATTATAGTTGATTATAAAAATTGGCAATTTACAGCAAATATAAACAAAATTAAGTATTAAAATTAAAATTTTAAAATTTAAACCTACGTTTGCACTTTACGAGCAAACCGAGAGTCAGAATCTCGTTCCGTCAGTTCCTGCAAGTCAGGAATGACTACGGGCCCGTGCCCGTCTAGTTTCAAGGGCACCAGTGCCCGTTGTTAGGAATTTTGTGTATTGCAATTTGATGGATGCATTATCATTTCAGCATCATTTGAATTTTCACACATGCATTGATTTTAGAAAAACTTGGAATCTTAATTTACTCATGCATTGTTTTAAATCTTGTAAATCATATGTTTTATGCATGATTTGTTTTTAATTTTGGATGCATTTTAATTTGGAAAAGAAGTTTTATAAATCAAGCTAGCCAATGGTTTTAAAAAGTTTCAAATCATTTTTGGCTTTGTATGTTTCATGATTTTAAAAGAACTTAGATTGATTGAAATCATGTTTCCAAGCTTGATTTAATGGCCCAAAGACCCCACAAGGAAATTACTTTGAAATATGCATTTTTGGGGGAAAATGGTCCCAGGCCCGGGTCGACTGAGCAGTGTGGCCGGTCGACCGGCCCAAGGGACCCGGTCGACGGGCCACACTGCGCGGTCGACCGGGAAAGAGCCGTTGGGCTCTCTTTCAAACGGTCAGATTTATGACCGTTGAGCCCGGGTCGACCGCGCCATGTACCAGGTCGACCGGGGACACGTCAAAAGTCACTTTTTGACTATAAATTGAGGTTCATTCCCATGAGAAAGAGGTTGAACATTTTATTCTTCTTTGAGGTGTTTGGAGACAAAAAGAAAGGGGATGAACTAAGAGAGATCAAGGGGTCTAATGGAAAGCTAAAGCTTGGATTAATGAAGTTAAATATCTAAGTAAGTTTTACTTTTCATTATCACATGTTTCATGCTTTGTTTAAATTATTGGTAAATTAATTTTAGCATGTTAACTATGATGTGTTGAATCCATCACTTCTCTTAATCTTTGATTTAAGTTGGATTGGATTCTTCACCCTTGATTTCAAACCAAGTTTGTTTTAAAACTTTATAAAACATGTTTTGTCAAATCTTTTGATTTCTTTTATAACATGTTTCATTTACTTGGTTGAATCACATTGTTGTTTTCATTCATTTAAACTTTAGTTAAATTAGTTTCGTTTTGAAGACAACATTGCACATGCATCACATGTTTAGACATAATTAATTTCATACAACTTGTGAGCTTTTGATTTTCACATCATTAACAAGTTAGTATTTTATACATGTGATTTGCATTTCACTTCAATCAAATCTTTGTGTGCTTTCAATTTTAAAATGCATTAAGCATACTTTAATTGAGCATTCATTTTAAACTTGATTGAAGTTTTCACACACACACTTCATGAGCATTCATCTGAGCATTTCATAGAGTGTTGTGTGAGTTGAATTAAATTTTCATATCCGCCTAATTAAGAGGCATTGTAATTGAGCTTAATTGTATTCTCTTAGAGTGTTTTGTGAAGACACTACCTTGAGAGAAAATCTCTTTATTGTAAAGGTTATTGCTTAGCCTAAGAAAAGCATTGTGTAAAGGTTATTGCTTAGCCTAAAAAAGCATCTTGGATAGGTTGTTGTTAAGCCTAGAAAAACAACATTGTTAGGTTATTGCTTATCCTTGGAAAGCATATTGTAGAGGTTATTGCTTAGCCTTTTTCAAAAGCATAAATAGTGAAAATCCGGTGGGGTGTTGGGACACAAGCCGGTAGTGGATGTAGGCATTGAGGCCGAACCACTATAAATCATTGTGTAGTGGTGTTTGCTTTGTGGTGATTATTTTGTTTAAGCTTCCGCATATTGTATGTTAATCATCACATGTGACTAATTGTTTGTTAAGAAGTTAAAATTGGTCATAATTAGTCATTAAGTGTAGATCACCCTATTCACCCTCCCTCTAGGGTTAGGATCCCGGACTTTCACCCGTTTGCTCGTTTTAGGCGCCCGGAGGCTGCTTTTCTAAGTTTTAACTTAAGGTTTTGAGTTAAACATACGTTTGCACTTTATGAGCAATCCGGAAGTCGGAATCTCGCTCCATCAGTTCGTACAAGTCAAGAATGACCACGGGCCCGTGCCTGTCCAGTTTCACGGGCACCGGAGCCCGTTTCCTTATTTTGGGCGCCCAGAGGTTGGTTTTCTAAGTTTTAACTTAAGGTTTTGACTTAAACCTACGTTTGCACTTTACGAGCAATCCGGAACTCGAAATCTCGTTCCATCAGCTCCTGTAAGTCAGGAATTACTACGGGCCGGTGTCCGTCCAATTTTATGGGCATTGGAACCCGTTTGCTCATTTTGGACGCCCGGAGACTGGTTTTCTAAGTTTTAACTTAAGGTTTTGAGTTAAACGTACGTTTGCACTTTACGAGCAATCCGGAAGTCGGAATCTTGTTCCGTCAGTTCCTGCAAGTAAGGAATGACTACTGGCTCGTGCTCGTCTAGTTTCACATGCACCGGAGCTCCTTTGCTCGTTCTGGGCTCGCGGAGGCTGGTTTTCTAAGTTTTAATTTAAGGTTTTGAGTTAAACATACGTTTGCACTTTACGAGTAAATCGGGAGTCGGAACGAATTTCGGTCAGCTCCTGCAAGTCAAGAATGACTACAGGCCCGTGTTCGTCTCGTTTCATGGGCACCGGAGCCCGTTTGCTCGCTTTGGGCGCTCGGAGGCGGTTTTTTTAAGTTTTAAGTTAAAGTAATGATTGAAACTCACGTTTCAGCTTTACGAGCAATCCGAGAGTCGGAATCTTGTTCCGTCAGTTTGTGCAAGTTAGAGATGACTACGGGCCCGTCCCCATCCAATTTCCGGGGCAACGGAGCCCGTTTGCTCGTTTTGGGTGCCCGGAGGTTGGTTTTCTAAGTTTTAAGTTAAAGTATCGATTTAAATTAAGTTTTAAGTTAAAGTAATGATCGAAACCCATGTTTCAGCTTTACAAGCAATCTGGGAGTCGGAATCTTGTTCCATCAGTTCGTGCAAGTTAGGGATGACTACGGGCCCGTCCCCATCCAGTTTCACGGGCAACGGAGCCCGTTTACTAGTTTTAGGTGCCCGAAGGCTGGTTTTCTAAGTTTTAAGTTAAAGTATTGATTTAAACCTACCTTTCAGCTTTACGAGTAATCCAGGAGTTGGATTCTCGTTTCGTCAGTTCCTGCAAGTCAGGGATGACTACAGGCCCATGCCCGTCCAGTTTCACGGGCACCGGAGCCCCGTTGCTAGTTTTGGGTGCCCGGAGGCTGGTTTTCTAAGTTTTAACTTAAGATTTTGAGTTAAACATACATTTGCACTTTACGAGCAAACCGGGAGTTGGAACGATATTTGTCAATTTCTACAAGTCAGGAATGACTACGGGCCCGTGCCCGTCCAATTTCACGGGCACCGAAGCCCGTTTGCTCATTTTGGGCGCCCGGAGGCTCTTTTTCTAAGTTTAAAGTTAAAGTATTGATTTAAACCTACGTTTCAGCTTTACGATCAATCCGGGAGTCAGAATCCCTTTCTGTCAGTTCCTGCAAGTCAGGGTTGACTACATGCCCGTGCCCGTTTGCTCGTTTTGGGCGCCTGGAGGCTGATTTCCTAAGTTTTAAGTTAAAGTATTGATTTAAACCTACGTTTCAGCTTTACGAGCAATCCGGGAGTCGGAACGAGATTCCGTCAGTTCTTGTAAGTCAGGGATGACTACGTGGCGAGGATCTCAAGAACGCTTCTAGACGGACATCCTGTCGACTGAAACACCCTCGGAACGCAACTGTTTGGTATTATCTTATTAGTATACTATCATATAAAATGACAGAAATATAAATTACATGTACAATCTAACTTTTTACCTCGTGGCGACCTGGGTGATGTGTCGAGTCCCCATATGTTTGCGAGACCCTGCATTGCGTGGTTCCGCGCATTCGTGGCAGCCTCTCTCTATTTTCAATTTTTATCTGTTCATTTCTGTTAGTTACGTTAGTCACTAGTAAATTGTTAAAATTAAAATAAAAAAATACAAGTTTCTCACCTGAACCTCCTCGCTCGTCCAGCACCGGACGAGCTGAGTCCACATATCTGGGAGAACGCCCCTCGGAACTCACTCGAGTATGTCGGGCGCATCCTGTTGTAGCTTCCAGTGCTGCATCTTAACTTTATTTTTATGATCTTTTCACATCTTCTGGCACTTCGACATGCAAATTGACCGGAAGAGCTCAGGACATGCCCTCAAATTGTCCTGAAAAGGAAGATAATTTTTCATTAAGTTATGATTTAAATTGACACATCCTGAGGAGAAATGTTAAATTATTACCTTAACCTGCTGCTAGGTACGATCTAGTGTCTCCACCGGGAATGCCTCGCAATCAAGTGTAGTCAAAGGGAATGAATATGGATCCCGGACCATATGTCCCAACTGGCTGATGAGCTGGCGAGCATGCGGACCCACCGGATGGTATGTCTCATCAAACTCCACGTCTATGGGATGACCGGAATTACACGTTCGGATCCCTCGAGTAAGGCCTCTCCCCCTGCTGGAAGATGGGCCCGTGCTCGTAGCACATGCTCAAATTAGGGATAATTTAATGAAATTGAATTAAAATAACTTTAAAGAACTAAAATGTTTTAATTAAATAAACTTATACCAGTTTGTGTATCGGCCGATGCAAGCCGAGATGGTGGAGCTGAAGAAGTCGACACCGAAGTGTCCACTGGGGTGGATGGACTCGGATGAGACGTCGATGGCCTACTCGGTGGGGCCATAGAACTAGACTGGGCGGCATCCGGTGTTGGTCTAGGCTCCCCAGATGGCATGCTGGCCCAGGCCTGGCGCAGTAGCTTGTCCATCGTCCACGGACGATCTCTCCTTTTTCTTCCTAACATATATGCTCAAATGTTTGTAAGATAAATTTCATTAAACGAGATAATTGAAATTAACATTTTAAAATTATTTACACTGAAATTTAACATTGGTGAATTAGTTCCCAACCGTTCACTGGTCATGTAAATCAATTGTATCTCCTTCAATGGTTTCCCGAAACCAATTAACATCTTCATCACGTTGAACAACTGCATTTTGGTCAAGATCTTGTTGGGCGAATGCATCAATATCTGGCTCATCACATTCAATTTGATACACTCCCCTCCTTGACATTTTAACTACAACCTGCCAATTAGGATATTTCGAATCTCTGACATAGTAAACTTGCTCCACCATTGAGGACAGTATGTAGGGTTCGACACTTATTCGATCATCACGATGTAACAGATTGTTAAAATTTACCAATGTAAACTGGTAACTCTTTGTTTTCTCCCCTCGGATGGGATCCACCCAATCACACTTAAACAATAGAAACTTTAACCAGTGATTGTATACAACTTCAACAATATCCTTCAACCGGCCATAGTAGTAACCAGCATCGACAGATGGACAACTGAGCCCACTATTTTGCGTCACTCGTTTCTCATTTACATCCTTGATGCGAAATCGAAAACCATTGACATCACAAGTTGTGTAACATCGGGCCATTATAAAGGGGCCATCAACTAACTGTTTCATTTCATCGGTCAAATTAGGATCGTTGGTTCTTCGTAAGCTACAGACCTACGCAATGCATATAATCACTGAATGTCACTACATAAAAGTAATATGACAAGAACAAGTGAAACTACTCCTAATGATTGAATACGTACGTGATTCTTGAACCATTTGTGAAATGACCGGTAATGGAAATGGTGAATTTCATTCTCTGTAACACAAGGCATGTCCCGTTTGAGCTCATCGACGTGTGTCCTGCATAACACGTGTTAACGACAAGTATGATAATTTAGGCAAAAAATTGGCAAGTTACTCTTATGAATGAGTGATAACTTACGGAGTCAAAGCCACAACAGATGGGGTGTTGAACAACACCCACCGGTGAACTTGAATCCACTCAATATTATTGAGATCAAATTGTGTGCCCTCTCCAGCTGGACCATCATTAATCCGCGAGGGCCTAGTTAACTTTGTTTCAATATTATCTTTAAGATATGCTGCGCGGAAATTAGTGCACTCATCCATCAAATACCCCTTAGCTATTGATGCCTCTGGACGAGCTCAATTACGAACATACCTCTTTAATGTGTTCATGTACCTCTCGATCGGATACATCCATCTGAATTGGACGGGGCCACCAAGCAAGGCTTCACTAGTTAAGTGTATGGTCAAGTGAACCATGACATCGAAAAATGCAGGTGGAAAGTTTTTTTCTAGATGACACAACGTCACAGCAATCCTCTCTTGCAAACCATTCAACTCATCAATTCGGTGAACTCTAGAACACAGTTATCTGAAGAAGTTACCAACTTCAATCAACGGCGTTACAACATTCTTAGGCAAACAATTTCATATGGAGATAGGCAGTAACTGTTGAATGAGAATATGATTGTCATGACTCTTCAAACCCTCTAATGTTCTTTCTTTCATGTTCACACGCTTAGCGATTTCGAACAGTACCCGTCAAGAACCTTGACACCCTTCAGAACAGAGAGGAAGACATCTTTCTAATCTTAACTCATCATGTACTGCGCAGGAGGCACGTATGCCAAGTTTGACTCCCTCAGCTGCAAGTGCAATGGTTTTCTCAAGCCCATTTCTTCCAAGTCACGACGTGCATTGACACCATCCTTCGACTTCCCCTGAACACTGAGAATGGTCCACAGTATATTATCACAGACGTTCTTTTCAATGTGCATAACATCTAAGTTGTGCCTGAGTAAGTTATCTTTCCAGTAGGGTAAATCGTAGAAAATACTCTTTTTCTTCCAATTATGACTTCTTCTTCTATTTGCACTGGGAATAGAAGGCAGCGGGAGGGCCAGTAAATCTTGAAAATCATACACAGTACGTATTTGCTCCTGCTCGAGCTGTGACAACAATTCAACTCCCGTCATTGTTCGATGTGCTGGACCATATTCTCGAGTGCCATCAAATGACAGTTTTGTAAGTCCGGGATCCGAACCCTAGGGGGGTGAATAGGGTGATCTACACTTAATGACTAATAATGGCCAATTTTAATTTCTTGCCAATTAACTAGTCACATGTGATGATTAACATACAATATGCGGAAGCTAAAACAAAACAATCATCACAAAGCATTCACCATAACACAAGGATTTATAGTGGTTCGGCCTCAATGCCTACATCCACTATCGGCTTGTGATCCAACACCCCACTGGATTTCCACTATTTGTGCTTTTCAAAAAGGCTAAGCAATAACCTTAACAATATGCTTTCCAAGGCTAAGCAATAACCTAACAATGTTGTTTTTCTAGGCTAAACAACAACCTCTACACTATGCTTTTCTTAGGCTAAGCAATAACCTTTACAAGAGATGATTTCTCAAATAAGTGTCTACACAAACACTTTAAGAGATTACAATTAAATCTCAATTTAATTGCCTCTAAAATAGGCGAATAAGAAAGTTAAATTTAACTCACACAACACTCTATGAAATGCTAAGATGAATGCTCATGAAGTGTGTGTGTGTGAAAACTTCAATCATGTTTAAAATGAATGCTCAATTAATGAATGCTTAATGCATTTTAAAGTTTAAAGCACACAAAGATTTGATTGAAGTGAAATGCAAATCACATGTATAAATACTAACTTGTTGGTGATATGAAAATCAAAGGCTCACAAATTGTATGAAACTAATTAACACTAAACATGTGATGCATGTGCTATGTTGTTTTTAAAACCAAACTAATTTAACTAAGGTTCAAATGAATGCAAACAACAATATGATTCAACCAAGTAAATGAAACATGTTATAAAAGAAATCAAAGGATTTGACAAAACATGTTTTATAAAGTTTTAAAACAAACTTGGTTTGAAATCAAGGGTGAAAAATCCAATCCAACTTAAATCAAAGATTAAGAGAAGTGATGGATTCAACACATCATAATTAACATGCTAAAATTAATTTACCAATAATTTAAACAAGGCATGAAACATATGATAATGAAAAGTAAAACTTACTTAGAGATTTAACTTCATTAATCCAAGCTTTAGCTTTCCATTAGACCCCTTGGTCTTTCTTAGTTCATCCCCTTTCTTTTGTCTCCAAACACCTCAAGGAAGACTAAAAAGTTCAACATTTTTTCTCATGGGAATGAACTCATTTTATTCTCAAAAAATGAGTTCTGGCGTGTCCCCAGTCGACCCCCACTGTACCCCGGTCGACCTAAGCTTAACGGTAAAAAATCTGACCGTTTGAAAAAGAGGCCCAATGGCTCTTTTCCCGGTCGACCCGCAGTGTGCGCGGTCGACCGGGTCCATGGGCTCGGTCGACCGGGCACACTGTAGGTCGACCTGGGCCCAGGGACCAAATTCCCCAAAAATGCATATTTCAAAGATTTTTCTTGTGGGGACTTTTGGGCCATTAAATCAAGCTTGGAATCATGATTTAAATCAATCTAAGAGTTTTAAAATCATGAAACATAAAAGCCTAAAATGATTTGAAAGATTTAAAACATAGGCTAGCTTGATTCATAAAACTTCTTTTTCAAATTAAATGCATCCAAGATTAAAAACAAAGCATGCATAAATCAATAGTTCTACAAGTCTAAAAAACAATGCATGTGTAAATCAAGATTTCAACATTTTCTAAATCAATGCATGTGTGAAAATTCAAATGATGATTAAAATGATAATGCATCCATCAAATTGCAATATACAAAATCCCTAAAATTGTTAGGATTTTTGTATGTTGCTAATTTGATGGATGCACTACCACTGTCCGTCAACTGATCACACATCCATACGTCATATTTTGGACCTTGAAATCTGGATTTTAGACCTAAATATGCTTTTGATTTTCAAAGACTTCATCCTACATGTTTTAGAACTTAAAATGCACTTTCGAAAGCCTAGTTCTTCATGCATGGTTTTGAAAAATCAAGTTAGGCATCGAGGTTCATGTTTTGCATACATCTCATTTTTTAGAATCATTTTAGTATGCATAAAACATATTGGCTGGAGTTCCTGTTTTCATAAAACATTTTCTCAAAAATCTGAAGGAGTTCCTCTCAGGCCTGTGTACCTGGTCGATCAAGTCCTGCTCCCGGTCGACCGAGCAACTAGCCGTTGGCCAATACGAAAAAATGTTTTATGGGCTCGGTCGACCCCATGACCTTTTGTATAAAAGTCCATTTCATTCCCTTCTTTAAAGGGGCTTGGAGAAAAACCTTTGAACAATATTGAAGCCAAAAGAAGAGGAATAAGCTAAGAAATTTAAAGGGCTATTGGAAATCAAAATGTTTGAGATTTAAAAGGTATATCTTTCAAGTTAATCTTGATTTCCACTCCATTTAAAATTATGCATGTTTAATTCTTTGTAATCTCATATTTGCATGATTTCTAGCTTTATTTGAGATGTTTTGCAAACACAATATCACTTTGGAATATTAAATTATTTTGCAAACATTCTTGTCTCAATCACATGTGTTTTTAATCTTTAAACTTCATACAACTTGTGTAGCACGTTTTTCCAAGTTGTTTGAATTCTTCATGTGATTACCTTATAACTTCAATCATATTTTTCTGTGCTTAGATTTTCAAATGCATCAAGCATTCATTTGAGAGCTTCCTTTTATAAATTAATTAAAGTAAACATTCATACACTTTGAGCACACATCTTTGCTAATTGTTTGTGTATGTTTGTATCTTGATTTAAACTTTCATATCAGCCTATTTAAGAGGAAATTGTATTGAGCTTAAATTGTATCTCTTTGAGTGTTTGTGTAGACACTTCTTTGAGAGAAATCTTTCTATTGTAGAGGTTATTGCTTAGCCTTTGAAAAGCAACTTGTAGAGGTTATTGCTTAGCCTAGAAAAGCATCTTGTATAGGTTGTTGTTAGGCCTAGAAAAAAAAACATTTTTAGGTTATTGCTTAGCCTTGGAAAGCATATTGTAAAGGTTATTGCTTAGCCTCTTGAAAAGCATAAATAGTGAAAATCCGGTGGGGTGTTGGATCACAAGCCGATAGTGGATGTAGGCATTGAGGCCGAACCACTATAAATCATTGTGTTATGGTGAATGCTTTGTAGTGATTGTTTTGTTTAAGCTTCCGCATATTGTATGTTAATCATCACATGTGACTAGTTGATTGTTAAGAAATTAAAATTGGCCATAATTAGTCATTAAGTGTAGATCACCCTATTCACCCCCCCCCCCCCACCCTCTAGGGTAAGGATCCCGGACTTTCAATTGGTATCAGAACCTCGTGCTCTATTTTAGGATCAAGTATTTTGGAACTCTTGATTAGGTGTAAAAACCTAGAGTCTAAATCCTAGTGTTGTGTTTTCATGAAAATCATTAGAATGGATTCCACTATTTTAGAATGTGTAGATTCTTGTGTAGATTCTTCTAGACCCCTCCTTCCCACATTTGGAGATTCAAACCTTGTAATTAATGAATCTCAATTTGATTTAAAAGAGGAAGAAAATGATGAAAATGAAGATGACCTTCAACAAGCCTATGAGGAATTATATACATTGTCCATAGAGCTTGATAAGAAAAATAAAAAATTAAGAGAAGAATCTAAAAGACTAAACAAAGAATAAGTTTCTTCAAAAGATGAACTTAGAGAGAAAGAAGAAGTTATACATTGTCTAGACTCTAAGTTTATGATCTCTTTGAATAACCTTCATAATATTAAAGATGATCTAAATGAATTAAAAATAGAAAATGATGATCTTAATAAGGAAAATTCAAAACTAAGAGATCAATTACGAAGGCAAAACAAAAACATTAACAACATAGAATCCAAGTTGACTACTTCTAAGGAAAATTTATCTAATGCTGAAAATAAGATAAAAACTTTAGAACTTGGATCTAATGTTATTAATGAACTTAAATTTGATTTAAAACTTGCCCATGAAGAACTAAACATATTTAAGGGAATTGAAAATGAACTAACAAAAGTTAAAAATAAAAATTCAACCCTTAAAACCCAAGTCACTCAACTTGAAAATTAGAAGCAAAACTATGAGTGCAAATTTACCCAAAGTGAAGAAAAATTTGAAAAGTTATTTAAATTGGGTAAATCACAAAGAGATAGGATGGGTCTTGGTTATAATAAGAATATTTCACATGACCCTAAATTCACCAACACTTTTGTGAAAGGTGAGTCCTCATTCTCTAGCACTCATACTTCCTTGCCCATGTCTAAATGTAATTATTGTGACATTGAAGGGCATTTTAGGTTTGAGTGCAAACTAAGAAGAAGCCATGTATCTAAACCCATCTTTGAACCCAAGAAAGTAGAATCAAAATCTATGAAGCGTAAGACACTAAAAATCAAAGAAGACTCCAAGAAGATTAAACAAGTTAAATCAATTAAAAAGGAGTCTCCTAATATAGATTCTAAAAATGTTAAACAAGTTAAACCAAGTATAAAAGAATCTATAAACAAAAAGCTTCTCAACCTATCTCCCTTAAATCAACCCATGAAAGAACTTTTGAAGAAAATAGCAAAGTTAAATTTAAAATTCAAAAGTCAAATAAAGGGAGGAAATAAGAAGAAAAGAAATCAATCCCCTAAGAAGAAGAATCACCAACCTCAAAAGACTAATCACCAACCTAAGCTAAATTTAGTTAAATCTAAACATAATGGTGATAAGTCTAAATTGAAAATTTATCAAGTCAAATCTCCTATAGTTTGTGAGACTTTTAAAATAGACCTCAAAGAACAACCCTCTCAAGACCTTAGGTGGATTCCTAAAGTTATATACTTAGTCAAACCTTAAGGCCTTGAAACTCATTGACCAACCTATCACTACTAAAAAACAATGATTTTATATCGGTTTTAAAAATCCCTTAATATCGGTTATTAGTAAAACCGATATAATATGCTGCTCCAAAATATTTTATATCAGTTTAAGTTTTGTAATATCGGTTGCTACTTTCAGATATCGGCTGGACTTAAACCGATATATTAAGGTAACCATTTTATATCACAAATATTTAAACCGATATATTAAGGTAACCATTTTATATCACAAATATTTAAACCGATATATTAAGGTAACCATTTTATATCACAAATATTTAAACCGATATAATATTTTCACAAATATTTAAACCGATATATTAAGGTAACCATTTTATATCACAAATATTTAAACCGATATAATATTTTCACAAATATTTAAACCGTTGTATTAAGGTAACCATTTTATATCACAAATATTTAAACCGATATAATCTTTTAGAGTTTTTAACATCATTTTAAACTCATCTGCTCTATTAGCTTTTAATTTACAGTTTGAATCACTACAAGAAAATGTGGATTCATTGACAACTATTCAGTGGGGGAGGTACATATTATCACTGAAAGTAACCGATCAGTGACAAGAACTTTTTATTGTCACATATAAATAGTCGTCACGTTTCACTAGTGACAAAAAAATATATTATCACAAAATTAAATATTTCAGTGATAAAGTGTCTTCAGATCGTCACTAAATGTTGTCGCTAAATAAATCAAAAAATTTGTCGCAAAATACACCGGACGACTTGTTTTGGCGTTAATTAATTAATCCCGCGCTTTTTTTTATCTCCCGCGCTGCCCTAGCCACCGTTTACCTCTTTTCCCTCACTCACTTCTTTCTTTCCTCTCCTCTCCTCTCCTCTCCATTCCATCTCTGCATCGTCGTCCAGAACCCGTGCTGCCCTAGCCACCATTTTCCCTCTTATCCCTCACTCACTCCTCTCCTCTCCTCTCCTCTCCATTCCATCTCTGCATCGTCGTCCAGAACCCGCGCTGCCCTAGGCACCCTTTTCCCTCTTATCCCTCACTCACTTCTTACTCTCCTCTCCATTCCATCTATGGATCGTCGTCCAGAACCCATCTCCTCTGATGCTTTTCTATCTCTCCGTCTCTCCCACAGTCGCTCCTCTCCATCCCTTTGTATCTCTCCCTCTCTCTCCCAGGCGCTCCTCTCCAGATAAAGACCGTCGTCCTCTCATCTCCAGAACCCATATCCTCTCATTCCTTTCTATCTCTCCCTCTCTCTCCCAGGCGCACGACCCTCTCATCGCCAGCGCGCGAAAAGGAGCCGCGGACACCAGCAGAGCTTTCATCTTCCTCCTCGCGCCGCCGGACGCCTCCCCTGCACCAGGTACACCCCTCCCTCTTCCTGCACTCCGCACACACCGCATGCCATTCCCCCTCTCTCCTCTCTTTCTTCTCTGTTCTCTCTCTCCCTCGTTCCCCATCTCTCTGTTTCCTCTCTGTCTCCTTTCCTCCCTCCCTTCCTCTCTTCTTCTTCCTCCCCTGTCTCCCCTCGCCTGCACACCTGCACACCACTCCCTCTCTCCCTCGGTTCTCTCTCTCTCTCTCTCCCCCTCCTCTTCTTCCTCCCCTTTTCCTCTCCCTCTCCCCTGTTTCCTCTATTCCGCCCTGCGCCAACCTGCACGCCACTCCCTCTTCCTCCCTCGGTTCTCTCTCTCTCTCTCTCCCCCCCTCTCTCCTCTCCCTCTCCCCTGTTTCCTCTCCCTCTCCCCTGTCAAGTGCGTGCCCCACCCACTCCCATCAATACTCCTGTTCGTTGCGCCGAACACGTCACTGTTCTACTGCCACATCTCCACCGTAGATTCCACTCGAAGGAATCATCCAGATCGTCCATCTGGTAGACCACACATACAGATCCCAGATTGGCCATTGAAATGGAAGATGGAGATCGTAAACCCGTCTGAATCATACTCTCTCTGTCTTATTCAATCCAACTCTACATGCTACATTTGGCAGAGTATCTGTGAATCCAATCGATCATTCATTTTCTGTATTCGGAAGACCATTTGGAGACTTTAAAACTGTTTGTCTGCCTATCTATCTATATCTCTATTGGAATGTGGTTTGCCTTCGATTAACCACAGACCTCCAAACTACGAATCCTGATTTTAAAAATTACCTCAAAACAGCTATCAAAATCTCCTTCCATAGGACTCTCATCTCTCTCCACTCTTCTCTCTTTGAAGTAACTAACCCGCATAACTTCCTTAAAAAAAAAATAAAAATCCCACTTTATAACTTCTCTCCTATCTCCTACTCCAAATAAGGAGATCCCACCACAATTACTTCAATTACTTTCTCTATCAACGTCTACAGAGGCCTTGCTTTGCACAACGCCCAAACGGTACTCTCTCTCACTATATATTCTTGCTCTCTGTGTCTTTTACATCCATAGATCCCCCATCTTTTAATTTGATGATTTTTAAGGAACTCTTTTCTGATTTCTACTGTAATTCTTGGGAGTTGAAGGAATGTATGATTTTGGTCAGAGATGTATGTGAAACAGGTCCTGTGCTTTTCGGGAAATGGAATGGTTTTAGGGCCAATTTCATTATCCAGTTGAGAATCCACTTTTGAACTCAACTGTAATGCAAAATGATTGTTGGTGATTATGAGATTCGGGGAAAAAATCTTTGCAGGTTTTGCACAAACAGGTTTTATGCCTCATGAGAATTGAATGAGTTTTTCTGCCCAATCCCGTTTCTTTGAAGAGAACCATTAATGTGGTCTCACCTGCTGAAGAAATTTGTGCGTCTTTTATACAATCAAGTTATGTGCTTTGTGAGAAATGGAATGAATTTTTTGTTTTCACCATTTCATTTTCTTCATTGCTAATAATTTCAAGTTATTGTTCAATCTTATTTGATACTTACGCTACGGGGGAACACTTGACTTCAAAAGTAACCATCCATTAAAGGATAAACATTGCAATTTGACCAAGTGTGAACCAGCCTAAAAGATTCAACTCATTACCTTAACTCTGTAAATACTACTCCTAACTTAGGATCCGAGTACAACATCAAAATAATAGCAAGAATCCAAAAAAAAAAAAAAAAAAGGAAACCCAAAAAACATTAAAAAAAAACCAAAAAATAACCTAAAAGACCTCTCTCTCTCTCTTTATTTTCTACCCAGACACTTGTGTTATTATCCTAACAACCTAAAAGACCTCTCTCTCTCTTTATTTTGTTTTATTTTTTTCCTCCCTTGAGACTCTATTTGATCACATTATATGTCCTCCCGTGAGACTCTATTTTAATGAAATATATTGGGACCATAGCTGTAAGTGGGGAGTTTGACCAGTTGAATTTTCTGCATTCGGCAATCTATAAATTATTATAATCAGTTCAATAATCTTAAATTATTATACTAGATAGTTTTGTTTTGTGTATTTGTTTGCAGAAATCTATTTTTAATAAGTTATACACGTTTTTTTTTAAGTAATATTAGTAATATATGGCAATGACTTTCTGATTATTGCTTGTCTGTAGGGATTTTATTGGGCTATACATAAATGGACAAGTCTTGGATGTCATTGAATCGGTTTTCTATTGCATACGGGGAAGGGGTTGAAAGTTTTTTGATGTTTGCCAAAAGGTTGTTGACTTGAATGTAAAGTTCATAGTGAATGAGTGAGTAGTTCATTAATTCTTATTGTTCATTTGTTTTCAAGGCTTCTCTTTTAAATTACTAAGTCTTAATGGATGTTGTTGTGTGAAGTGCGATGAAAGTGGCAGCTATGGAAATGGGAAAAAGAATTAAAGGAAATCCAACTTGGGAATTGGTGAAGGTGAGCAATGAATAATTGTGTTTATGATATCACACATACTTCCAAATCCTTTTTGTATGTTTTTAATTTATGGTCTCTATGTAGTGCCCTAAGCAAACGGGGGAAACGGAATGCGGGGTTTATGTAATGAAATTTATGAAGCACCTTATGGAAGATCCTCTCGTGTCGTCAAAATCTAAGTTGAAAGAACTTGGGGAGGCATCGACATATGGCGACGAGGAGCTTAATGATTTACGTTTGGAGTTAGTTGAATACATTTTAGATTTTATCAACAATGGAGAATAGGTACATTCTATGCTTTTCCCTCTAAATTATCATGAATGCATGTTTTGTCTTTCTTCATGGAATAGGGGAAGTGTCAATACTATGATTGACTGATTTGTATGCTTTTCTTCAGCAATCCTTAGAGGTAGTAGTGGACTTATTGTTTAACTATGGAGGTTAATGCAAACCAAAATACGAAATTATTGTCTTGTCCCTGGCCTAACTAGAATTACCATTGTGTTTTTTCATTGCAATTTTGGCTATCATGGTTTGTTTTCAAGTTTGAATTAACCATGGGTAAACTGTGGAGGCTGGCTGTAGTAAGAGGGCATTTTCATACTTTTGAGTAGTTCTAATGAAAACTGGAAGAAGTGGTCAGAAAGCCTTTTTTCGCCTTGAACACTGGTCAAGGTGGCTGACCAATATAGCCAGGAGGGTTTTGGTGGTTGTATTTATAAACCAAAAAAGGAGGTGGATGTTTGTGAACATAAGACAAGGCAGGTGGTTACCTGTAAATTTTCTCTTTGTCATAGTGATTGTTAATTCTGAAACTAACATCCATAGATAAAGCTGTCCACCAGACAACAGGTTGGTGCTAAGCCTAAAATCCAGTTCACATGGAAGTACAGCCCAGAGCTTCATGAATGATACATGTAACATCAAAATAAGCATTTCACAATGTCAAAAAGCATATTGATTACACTATCTAAGAATCATGAGTGAACATGCTAGAAACATTAAAGTGTAAAAAGACTCTTAATGTAATTAGTAGAGTATACAAACTGATTGCAATTGAAGATGCAATTGTTCATTGCATACCAAATTGATTTTTTGTCATGAGCTTTTCATCTTTTCTCTTTTTGGGTCATTTTGGCAGACCTGTATATTGAATTTGTGATGAAATGTAGATTCAGGTGTAAGTTCCATTTTGGGCAAGAGGATCTTTTGGGTAGTGTACAGAAGCTGCAAATGAAGAACCGATCAAGCCACCAGTTGAAGCAAAGTATACAAAGTTAATTGCTAATCAATGGAGATTTTGTTGATTCAGTGTCAGGTGATTCTTTTTGCTTCTTATAAATGTGATTTTTTTTCTCTTTGAAACAGGCTATGATCTATTAATTTTAGTGGTGTGATTTATATGAATCCCATTATATCTATGTTGTAATGTGTAGAGAACTCTGAAGCTATAAAAACAGTACTTTTTTCCTCTTTTTTTTTTTTTTTGTTTTCATGTTTTTTTGCTAAAAGGTAAAATGAAGATTTAAAGGAAAGACAAAATTCACATTGGCAAGAAAGCCCACAGCATCTCAACAGTTCCAGCAATAGAGGGATGTTTATATGCATCCATTCTGGACAGAGGGATGATTGCAATTGAAGATGCAATTGTTCATTGCATACCAAATTGATTTTTTGTCATGAGCTTTTCATCTTTTCTCTTTTTGGGTCATTTTGGCAGACCTGTATATTGAATTTGTGATGAAATGTAGATTCAGGTGTAAAGTTCCATTTTGGGCAAGAGGATCTTTTGGGTAGTGTACAGAAGCTGCAAATGAAGAACCGATCAAGCCACCAGTTGAAGCAAAGTATACAAAGTTGCTAATCAATGGAGATTTTGTTGATTCAGTGTCAGGTGATTCCTTTTTGCTTCTTATAAATGTGATTTTTTTTTCTCTTTGAAATAGGCTATGATCTATTAATTTTAGTGGTGTGATTTACATGAATCCCATTATATCTATGGTGTAATGTGTAGAGAACTCTGTTCTTTGGTGCTTTCTGTTAATGATGGTATTTGTGGTTTACCCCGCTACTCAAAATGCATTCTTTCTGTTCTGTCTTTGCTGCTTTCTGTTAATGATGGTATTTGTGGTCTACCCCGCTACTGAAAATGCGATCTTTCTGTTCTTTCTTTGCTGCGTTCTGTTAATGATGGTATTTGTGGTTTACCCCGCTACTCAAAATGCGATCTTGCTGTTCTTTCTTTGCTGCTTTCTGTTAATGATTGTATTTGTGGTTTTGGGTGCCTTTTTGTTCCCTTTTTTTTTTAGACTTGAAAATCGTCTCGTCTATCATTTCTCTATTCAAATTGAAAAATACCCAACCACCCAAAATGCGGTTCTTTCATTTCTCGTTCTTTGATTCTTTGCGCTCATGATGGTAGTTTGTGCATTTTGGATGCTAGGACAGAAAGGTGGGTGCATCATTGTTGATTCTACACGGAAAGGGAAGCGATTTCCTGATAGCATGACAAGGACAATTCCTATTTGGACATGTGTGCTGAATAGGGCAATTGATAATCATAGAAGGAAATTTGCAGAAGAGAGTCTGAGTAAAGAACAGGTGAGCGATGAGTAAGTTACCATCTTGAGAAACAGTGATTTAGTTATTTAATATAATTAGATGTTCTGTTGTTCTGGTTTTGGATGTTTATTAACATATCTGTTATTCTAACCCAGATTGACGGGATGGTATTACACGACGACTATGATAATTAGTGTGATTCTATGCTTCATCTATAATGGTACAGACTGTATAGTTCCTTTTTTAATGGTTGGTAACATGAATAGACTGTATAGTTTTTTCCTCTTTTTTTTTTTTTGTTTTCATGTTTTTTTGCTAAAAGGTAAAATGAAGATTTAAAGGAAAGACAAAATTCACATTGTCAAGAAAGCCCACAGCATCTCAACAGGAGCAAAAATAGAGGGATGTTTATATGTATCCATTCTGGACAGAGGGATGATTGCTATTGAATATGCAATTGTTCATTGCATACCAAATTGATAGAGATTTTTACCACAAAAAGAAAACACATGATAGAGATGAGCCTGAAGAAAAGAGGGCTATAACTTTTCTTTTAGACTCATTGCTGCCATTAGAGAGAGGACACCAAAAGGAGCCTGGCAAATTGGCTTTAGTTATACAAACAGTAGCCAAGACCACATTGCCAGATATTATTGGGTGTTTATAAATTGAGAGGATTTCCTTGCATGTAAGTCATAGTGAATTTACATGCAACGCATTTGTTATTTTGAAAGTTTTAGTACATGATTTAAATGTCAAAAACATGCAATTTAATTCAAATTTGGTTTAGGCTGTCTTGATTTATTGGATCCATGTTTCTGCCTTTTTTAACGCTCTCCACTCAAACCTTTAATCATACAATGTTCAAATTCCTTTTTGTCATGAGCTTTTCATCTTTTCTCTTTTTGGGTAATTTTGGTAGAGCTGTATATTGAATTTGTGATGAAATGTAGATTCAGGTGTAAGTTCCATTTGGGTAAGAGGAGCTTTTGGGTAGTGTACAGAAGCTGCAAATGAAGAACTGATCAAGCCACCAGTTGAAGTAGAGTATACAAAGTTGCTAATCAATGGAGAGTTTGTTGATTCAGTGTCAGGTGATTCCTTTTTGCTTCTTATAAATGTGCTTTTTTTTTTCTCTTTGAAATAGGCTATGATCTATTAATTCACTGCAAGGAAAATGTAAACATAAAACGATGTTGGTTTAATATGATTATCAATTATTGATATGTTGGTGTTGATTGCATATGGTGGCTGTTTTTACCATGAAATCTCATTTACTGTATAGTTCTTCATGCATAAGATTGGAAGCATATATATATATATATATATATAGTTCAACTTTTTGTACATCCCATGGAAGACAATGTAGATAGATACTATATATGATCCATATGGATTTGTCTAGTCAAGCTTTATGTTAGTTATTAGTTATGATCACTTTGTTTATATAGTGCAAAGTTTTATTGGTGTATAGTGTACTGCAAGGATACTGCAGCAATGCAAATTCTTTTGATAAAAAAAAAAATATATATATATATATATAATATTATATCGGTTATAGAACGAACGATATAATACAATTATAATTTTAGGTTCAAAACACCGATATAATAAAGCCATTTTCAACCGATATTATATAAAAAATTATATCGGTTTCACTCTTTTATATATCGGTTTACAGTAATATGTGTTATAATTTCAGGTTCAAAAGACATCAGCTGTCCAAAGACCGATATTATAAATATTTTCTATATCGGTTTCACTGGTTTTTATATCGGTTTTATAGTAATATGTGTTATCATTTCAGGTTCAAAAGACATCAGTTGTTCAAAAACCGATATTAGAAATTGTGTTTTTATATCGGTTTAACTGTTTTTTAAATCGGTTTTACAGTGATATGTGTTATAATTTCAGGTTAAAAAACATCAGCTGTCCAAAAACCGATATGAAATAATACACATATTATATCGGTTATAGTAGTTTATTATATCGGGGGTACTTATATCGGTTTGAAGTTTACAGAAAAACCGATATAATAGGTCTTTTATATCGGTTTTTAGCCGATATAAAAACCCTTTTTTTTAGTAGTGTATCCTTTTTAGTTAAATCTTTTTGTTGGTCATGATCATTTGCATTTATGTTCTTTCAATAGTTATACTTCTTTAAATGCAATGTTTATTCGTGATCAATTGATTTTGTCTTCACTTCTCTAGTTACATATCATGGTTTTCAAAATCATTTGATTATGTTTTCCTCATGATAGATTTTCTTTTTGCTCACATTTAGCTATATCTCTTGCATTGCATTTCTATTCATGATCAATTGATTGTGATTTCAAAAGCTTTCTTAGCTAGATTTTTCATGATCAATTGATGTTGGAAAATCATTTGATGGATGTTATAGTTAGATCTTTTTGGTAAATCAAATGATTTGAAGCAATTTAAGTTTTCCATGTTTTTCTAAGTTATACTTTCTAATGGAAAATTATTGTCTTACGAAATCCATCCTTTGTGCTTTCTAGTCATTTTTTTTTTTATGGTTATGTTGTTGATTCATGTATAGTTTTCTTATTGGTATCATTCTTTATACATGTCTCAACTTCATTATAGTGTGCTTAATCATATGAACCTCTTTGAAATTCATTTCTTGTATTTCATAGTTATATCTATTATTTGATGAAATTCTTAGATGTTGAATCCATATGATTTTTATACTTTGTAAATTGCATATTCTTTTAAGTTATATATATCTTTTTATGCAATTTCTCATGTTCATCACTATGCTCATTAGTTATATCTCTAATAGTGATGAATATTCATTTATGATGCTTGATTTTGTATTTGTCATATTCCATTAGCATCATAATTTTCATGTTTGCCACCTCTCTTGCTCATATAGGTAAATCTCATGACCACCATGTTTATGTGATCATAATCTTGGTTGGTTAATGTTTGAGGTAGGCTTCATGTTTGAATTTCGTTTCACTCATCTTGCACTTGATAGTCATATTTTATGATTGAATGAAATGTTTTCAAAACTTTCATAGTTAAATTGATTAATGCTATGTTTAGTAATCCCCATAACATCATGGATAGCTCTAATTTGGATGAACCCTAATAGGTATATTCCTTAACTCCATGTTAGAGTAATTGAGTTAATAGTCATATCCTTCAATCTCAATTGGTATATTTGTTTTATATATATTTCAATTGGTATCCATGATAGATTATCCTTTTAACCTTGCTTTTTAATTATCCTATAGCTTACCCGTCAATTGGTATCTTTATAATGGTAATTTGATCATATTGAACTCAATAGTTAAACTTGTATCTAATCATTCTCTTGAAGTTAACCCTCAATTGGTTAAACCATCTTCTTCTTGCTCCAAATAGTTAAATATTTGTCAAAAGTGTGACAAAAGGAGAGAATGGATTGAGGGGGAGTGTAAACCTTCATAGAAAGTATTAGTTTTGATCAAATTCACCCTTGTATTGGCTCTTTACCCTTTTAGATTGCTATTCATACATGATGGCACGTTATGAATTTCATTTTCAATTTCTTTTGTTAACAGGTGCCACTCAAAGGTATTTTCTTTATTTCATGTGTGTAGGATCCTTTGCAATTTAATGTCAAAAGGGGAGAGAGTGTTCAAGTTGTCTAAACGGGGAGAGAATGCATATCTTGCCAAAAGAGGGAGAGTGCATGGTCAAAGAGGGAGAGTGAAAGAAGAGAAAGCTTGGGAGCTAAAAGAAGATGCTTGGCCAATGAAAAAGAGATGAAAAGAAAGCTTGAAGAATGATCAAGCTCCAAGCATCAAGGAGAATGAATAAAAAAGACCTAGAGCCGAAGCTAAGTGAAGAAGCATCCAAAGAAGATTCCAAGTCTTGTCCGGCCTAGGGGGAGCAGAAGACTTTGTGTGAAAATTAGTGTTGAATAAGGTTTGCCATCAAATTGCAAAGGGGGAGATTGTTAGGGATTTTGTATATTGCAATTTGATGGATGCATTATCATTTTAATCATCATTTGAATTTTCACACATGCATTGATTTAGAAAATGTTGAAATCTTGATTTACACATGCATTATTTTTTAGACTTGTAGAACTATTGATTTATGCATGTTTTGTTTTTAATCTTGGATGCATTTAATTTGAAAAAGAAGTTTTATGAATCAAGTTAGCCTATGTTTTAAATCTTTCAAATCATTTTAGGCTTTTATGTTTCATGATTTTAAAACTCTTATATTGATTTAAATCATGATTCCAAGCTTGATTTAATGGCCCAAAAGTCCCCACAAGAAAAATCTTTGAAATATGCATTTTTGGGGAATTTGGTCCCTGGACCCAGGTAAACCTGCAGTGTGCTCGGTCGACCGAGCCCATGGACCCAATCGACCGCGCACACTGCGGGTCGACCCGGAAAAGAGCCGTTGGGCCTCTTTTCAAACGGTCAGATTTTTTACCGTTAAGCCCAGGTCGACCGGGGTAGAGTGGGGGTCGACCGGGGACACGCCAGAACTCATTTTTTTAGTATAAAATGAGTTCATTCCCATGAGAAAAAATGTTGAACTTTTTAGTCTTCCTTGAGGTGTTTGGAGACAAAAGAAAGGGGATGAACTAAGAAAGACCAAGGGGTCTAATGGAAAGCTAAAGCTTGAATTAATGAAGTTAAATATCTAAGTAAGTTTTACTTTTCATTATCATATGTTTCATGCCTTGTTTAAATTATTGGTAAATTAATTTTAGCGTGTTAACTATGATGTGTTGAATCTATCACTTCTTTTAATCTTTGATTTAAGTTGGATTGGATTCTTCACCCTTAATTTCAAACCAAGTTTGTTTTAAAACTTTATAAAACATGTTGTGTCAAATCCTTTGATTTCTTTTATAACATGTTTCATTTACTTGGTTGAATCATATTGTTGTTTTCATTCATTTGAACCTTAGTTAAATTAGTTTAGTTTTGAAAACAACATAGCACATGCATCACATGTTTAGTGTTAATTAGTTTCATACAACTTGTGAGCTTTTGATTTTCATATCACCAACAAGTTAGTATTTATACATGTGATTTGCATTTCACTTCAATCAAATCTTTGTGTACTTTAAACTTTAAAATGCATTAAGCATACATTAATTAAGCCTTCATTTTAAACCTGATTAAAAGTTTTCACGCACACACTTCATGAGCATTCATCTTAGCATTTCATAGAGTGTTGTGTGAGTTAAATTTAACTTTCTTATTCGCCTATTTTAGAGGCAATTAAATTGAGCTTTAATTTTAATCTCTTAAAGTGTTTGTGTAGACACTTATTTGAGAAATCATCTCTTGTAAAGGTTATTGCTTAGCCTAAGAAAAGCATAGTGTAGAGGTTGTTGTTTAGCCTAGAAAAACAATATTGTTAGGTTATTGCTTAGCTTTGGAAAGCATATTGTTAAGGTTATTGCTTAGCATTTTTGAAAATCCGGTGGGGTGTTGGATCACAAGCCGGTAGTGGATGTAGGCATTGAGGCCGAACCACTATAAATCCTTGTGTTATGGTGAATGCTTTGTGATGATTGTTTTGTTTTAGCTTCCGCATATTTTATGTTAATCATCACATGTGACTAGTTAATTGTCAAGAAATTAAAATTGGCCATTATTAGTCATTAAGTGTAGATCACCCTATTCACCCCCCCTCTAGGGTTCGGATCCCGGACTTACAACTTTGTCCCTCCCGAACCTATGCAATGGAGGTAGAAAACGTCTATGACCCGTGTATACCCATTTTCTGCAATGCTTCAACTAAGTTGACTTCTTCTCCTGATTGCAGCAAGGACATGCAAACTCTCCCTTTGTGCTCCAACCCGACAAGTTAGCGTAGTTTAAACATTTTATTGCCTTCGGCATTAAATGTCATTAGACCATCAGCCCATAATTCATTCAATTCATCAACCAAAGGTTGCATATATACATCAATCTTGTCCCCTGCCCCTCTTGGTCCATCAATAAGTGTGGATAGGATCAGAAAAGGTTGCTTCATAAACATCCATGGCGGGAGATTATAAGGTACCAAAACGACTGGCCATGTACTGTTATTTGCCCCAGTCATGGATCTGAATAGACTAAAACCATCTGCAGCCAAACCAAGCCTCACATTGCGACAATCCAAGGCAAAGTCTGAATTCCTCCGATCGAAGTCTTTCCATGCTGGGGAATCTGCTGGATGGGTTAACTTACCATCGTCCCTGCTATTCTCGGCATGCCATCTCATCAATTTATAAATATTTGATGACATAAAAAGCCTCTTCAGCCTTGGCTTAAGTGGGAAATATCTCACTTGCTTTGCTGCCACAAGTTTGTCACAATTGATAACACTTGTAGAACTATTCTGACGATTGTGCCCAACCCCGTCCTCCTTCCATCTCGAAGTCTGACATTTGATGCACTTATCAAGATGGGCATTCTCATTCCTAAACAACATACAATTGTTTGGACATGCATCCAAAGTCTCATATGTGAAGCCTAAATTTTCAGTTAACTTGCGAGCATGATAGTAGGACTCAACAAGTTTTGCGCCGGATGGGAGTACTCAATGCAACAATTGGAGGAGCATATCGAAAGACGTGTCAGACCACTAATTCAATGCCTTCAAATGTAACAACTCAACAATAAAGGACAATTTATTGAAGTCCTTGCATCCAGGATACAATTATGTCTGTGCATCGTCTAGAATTTCAAAATATCTCAAGGCTTCTTCATCGGCAACGGAGAGAGGATTACTCCCACCCGCCCCCTCAGTCTCACAACTTGCGTATTCGGGTGCCAACCCGCACGCGATATCATTTAGCATCGCGATCATTGAATCAGTCTCTGACATATCATCCACCTCAATTTCATCGCGTTCATCTCTGCGACAGGAAACATACTCTTCTCCATGTCTTATCCAATTCTTGTACTGCTTCAAGAATCCGTTCAGAATCAGATACTCTCAGACAAACTCTCTTCTGTAATAATACCGATTCGCATATTTTCTACATGGACAACTGATGAACTCATTGCGAAAACCATTGGTAAATTCCATGAACTGGTTAATCCTCTCCATGTATTCCCTAGACATCCTATTCGATAAATCAACCCAACTCTTATCCATCTCGATAACTGTTTCCGTGGAAATCTAAAATGAGCAAGTACAATTAGCCCAAGGTACCGTGCATCATGCAAGTCACCTATCCATAAACTGTAAACTCCTTACTACAGGGTGGTTGGTCCTATCTCATTCGAGAATGCACGATCCAACTTGCACTCAACAATTCAAATGTTTCGTCCCCTAGTCAGACAAAATTTCGGCAGCATGTCCGCATGGTTCTCCAAGTACACGACACAGATACAACATCAGTCGTACCTATGTATGTACCTAGAGAACAATGGGACATCAACCGAAACTCTATCTTACATTGGACTTGCATGAGCTATTGAGTATAAGATGGATAATTGCATTCTCAAACTGTCCGAACTGGACAATTCAAGAATCGCATACGACAAAGTTCGAATGTACATAACAAGAACAACGAATCTAGTTAAAGACCCAATCCGACGCGTCAAGGATTACCGAACAGATGTCGTACACAATTCTCGAACAGGTCTAAGTTTCACTAATGCATGCAAATGAATAAAACAATAAGTGAAGAACACAATATTCAACACAACAATAATGTTCAAAATATCAATAATAAAAAATATATATTAACATTCATAATTCAGGGAAAAAAAAAAACAACATGTTGAACTTATTACATCCCAAATGTCAAAAGAAACATGCTAGACATATCAAGATTTTTCTATTTAGATATATTTGATATTTTTTTTATTTTATACTTTTATTATAGGTTTTATAATTTAATTGCTTTCAATTCAAAATATGTGGGCCACTTTAAGCATGTCTTGTCATATCCAATACAGCACCCCTAGGCCCCATTTTGATGCTCAAAACTCAATAGGGTTGTAGTCAGTTTACCAATAAATCTAATTATCTTAACTATTTACTTGTAATTAGTTATTATTAGTTTTGGCTAAGGGAAACACAACTGTCTTGTACAGGTAACTCCACTTATCCAAATAAATGTATGTACTCTCATTTGCGCATAGGGCCTTTTTTTTTTTTTTTTTTTTTTTTTTTGACTTTAGAATCCATAAGAATTGAATACATAGGATTTTATGCCATTAAGTTGTTAACAATAAAGATTTTCATCCCTCACCTCATGTCCATCACCCCTCACCTCTTCAATCCTTCGGTGGAGTTCATTTCAGCATGAGTTCCTATGCATTCAATTCCCTATATATCTTATTGGAAACAAACAGGCCTAGAGTTACCTCCACTCAATTTAGAAGATCGAAACAGCTCCTATGAGAATTTTAAAGATCCATTTCTCCTCTTAAGTTCATCTAAGCAATAAGAGAGCACGTGTTTCTTCCACATTGGAAACTACCAATTCCTTGGCTCTTTGGATCACCTAAAAGCTTATTTTCTACCAATCAAATGCCCAGACAAAAAGAAAAAAATAATAGAATCAGAAACTCAACTGGGCTAAATGGGGAAGGTAAACACTAAATAATAAAGTTTAGCATTTTCCTGTGATCTGGATTACTAGAGAGGTGGTTAGGCATTCATCTCCCACCCTAAACCTTAAGATAATAAATACTAATAGAATTCCTAAATAAATTTGTCTATATTCTAGCATCCCTGCCACATATTAAAGATGTTGAACTATTGTCCCAATTGTGGTTTGTCCCTTACCTCTGCACTTCTTCCTCTTATTAAGCCGATATTGCACCAGGCCATTGCCCGTTTCTGAAGCTTAGGCCCAACAGGTCTACTACTTAATATCAGACAGATCTTTGCAATCAGAAACCCTTTCCACTCCACTTAACCAATCTAGGAACTCATCCTATTAGAATTCAGCAATCCCCAATTTTACTTCAACTTCTTCACCCCTCAATAGGATAATCATGGCACCCGTAACACTCCTCTTCCATTAGAGGGGTCATAGAAACTCAGAGGACTTCCTCCCTCTTAGACTGTGTACCTCAGGTATCAGTGGGCCCCCACTCAACTGACTGGCATGGCAGCTTTGATGCTGTGCATTGGGGGACCATCATCAAATGCTTTGAATACAGGGAATAATAATAATAAAAAAACCTAAAAAAAACCAATTAAACTTAAGATTGCCTGATTTCATAGGTGTCAATCTCACTTGAATCCAACTTTCAACAAAACATATCTGATGATATTTTTCTCTGATATCCCTCCTTTCAATTTTAGTGGTATGGGTAACCCATCTCCGCAAGTAATCTGATTCCTGGGAAATTCAAGGCTCACTATTTTTCAACATTTTTATAGCGTTCCAGCTCTCCATCACCTTAAGTTAGCAAAACGTCAAAGAGGACTATGGACCAGGGCAGCCTGTCTAGCTGCTTTAGTAAAAGCTTTCTCCATTCACTTGGGAGAAATAAAAAAGTATACGTTTCTAGATATCTTTAGTCAATAGAGGAATGAAAGACTTGCTGATATAGGAAAGTAGGAACATGAAAAAGGCAGGATTGATGAGTGTGAGAAGATTAAAAAAAAAATGGCAAGGGATGGCCAATGTAGGAGGGATTTGAGGAGAAAAGGAATGTCTCTTCACCAAACCTTCTCACACCTAACACAACAATGTTATTACAATCTGTCTCTCTGTGTTCATAGTTGCTCTTGAATCATGAATTTTTAAGGCTCAAGTGCTGGTGTCTGGCCACTCATTATTTGTTGAAATAAATGAATAGGGTTCATGAGAACTTGCAGGCAAGGTATAATCAATAAGATATAGAATATATATATGATCCAAGACATTCTCAATCAATACGATATATAACACAACAATTTGAAAATTTCTGGAAAAGACAAAAAGGGAAAAAAGGAAGTAGATTACATTGCAATTTGCAACTTAATCAGTTGACTACAAAATCAAACAGACTTATATAATTCCCTGATCTGGGGACAGTCAACTTAGCCCTAAAATACATGTCACGCAATAAATCCACTAACAATGAAGAAAGATCAAATGAAATGTTTCAAACAACATTAACAAACAACAACAAATAAATCATATGAAAAAAAAAAAAACTACAAGCAGCTGTAGCATCAATGGAAATGGCTAAGATTGATTGATACGAGCTAGGGTTTCGGCAGTGGTGGCTCCGGCGTAGGGAGGGAGAGAGAGAGAGAACCGGGGCGGCTCCGGCTCGCGGGAGGGCACAGTGCAGAGGGAGAGGGAGAGGGAGAGGGAGAGGGAGGGAGGGAGGGAGGGAGAGAAATAGAGAGAGAGAGAGAGAGGGAGAGGGAGAGGGAGAACCGGTGGAGGCTCCGGCGCAGGGAGGGAGAGAGAGATAACCAATGGCGGCTCAGGCGCGCTAGAGGGCACAGTGTAGAGCGAGAGGGAGAGGGAGGGAGGGAGAAAGAGAGAGAGAGAAATAGAGAGACAGGGAGAGGGAGAGGGAGGGAAAGAGAGAACCGCTCGGCAACTCCGGCGCAGGCGGTTTCGGCGGTGGCATGTCAATTCCGGCGGGAGGGCAGAAGTTGGGCACGAAAGGGCAGAGATTGGGTGCGGGAGAGGAAAAAAGGGAATGAAAAACTGAAAGGGAAACTGGGTTTCGAGGGGGGCGGTCTTAAAGACCTTTAGCGACCGCTATTGCGGCCGCCATGGCGGTCATTAAAGGTCCCTTTTGCGACCGCCACAGGCGGCCACCCGCTTTTTCATTCGCCAATAACTAATTTTCTAGTAGTGTGAGGATTCCAAATCAATGTCCATTTCACGGGAGTCGGTTAAAAATTGAAAATTTGTATTTTCTAGTAAAAGTCCTCATTCAATGAACTTGCTTCACTACAATCTTTTCTTTTGAATAGACTTCTTCCAAGACAAATAAAAAAGGCCCATTCGTAGGGGCAAACACAAAGTACTGGCTTTTGGGAGCACTCATACTTGTGGACCTCAATAAAGCCCGGAAGGGGTCATAAAAATAAAGCACCGTAATGCACTTTAGGCCCATAAAAACTAGTGTATGGTTTCTCTAGGGGTGAACCCAAGTATTAGGCATTGGGGGCACCTGTCCCGCAGACCTCAAAAGAAGCCCGAAAGGGGCTACGGGCCAAATAGACTATGCCCCATTGGAATCCCCTCAAAGAAAACAAAATTATGGCCATCATCCTCTCCTAGAATGCAAAATAATGAGGTCGCCACTATCCATTCCTTAGAATAGTTCCTCATAGTTCCTCAGGGCAGCTAATGAGAAGATCCACCTTTGAACAGATCAATCTTTTATCTTTTGGATAGACCTCTTCCAAGACAAATAAAATAAAGGCCCATTCCCCACTATCCATTCCTTAGGGACCAGGCCAACTGAGCTACCCCTTCGGGTTAGCTCCACCTTAAAGTAGGGAGTTTAACCTTTTGAGGGGCACCGATTGAGAAATCCAAAACCATACTTATAGCATACTACTATAGGTAGAAATTCCGCATTTTGTAGAGCCCACCTCCATATACATGAAAATCAAAACAGGCCTAGTTTTAAATAAGAGCTTTTTGTATATATCCCCCTAAGGTTTGTAGGATTTGTAAATAGGCCCCTACCTTTTCTTTCTAATGCCTTTCATGTCCCTAAAATCAATGTTCCTAACAAGAATGGCCAGTCACCATGAGATTTGTATTGGGTTTTAATATAAATGACAACTTTATCCATACATCCATAATTTTATCTCAAGTCCCAATGATTTCTCTCAATAACTCTCTCATGCATATGACCATGGGTGGGCCCAGATACAAGGGCCTGGGGACTTATCCCCTACCCATATTTAAGAAAAGTTTAAAATTCCCTCATCTCCCCGTGAATTCTAAAAATTAATATATATTTTTTTTTTTACATTTGCCCCTTCCCCCTCACAAATTCAAAAAAAATAATATATTTTTTTTATTTTTACATTTGCATGTTCCCCCAATATTTCTTTTACACCCCTTACACATGAAGCATAATCATGTATTTTGAAACTTTTATCAATCCAACGGTGGGTCATATATGGATTGGATAAATCATAACCGGTTTAGTATAGGTGTTGATTGTTGTCATGATCAATTTGGATTTAATGAAATGAGCCTTGAATTGATAAAAATAAATAAATAAATTTATGTGAAGTTATTTTCTCCCACTAAGTCCAATTGTTAATGGTACATGCTTTATAAAAAAAATTGAGTCCAAGCTTTTGAAATTATGCATATAAGTATAAAAGAGATGGACAAAAGTGTCGTTTCTCTCTAAAACCTATGGTGGTTGGAAGACTATTGATTTTTGGGGGCACAAAAGGTATTAAAATGAAAATGCAGGGGCCTATTTGCAAATACTAAAATCTCAGGAGTCTATTTACAAATCCTATAAACCTTAGGGTGGCATATACAAAATGCTCTTTGGATAATTTTTAGCGTGGTTAGGAGGTATTTGGCGAATCAGATAAGTCCAAACAATCAGAAATTCCGCATTAGCGTTAAATCCTTGGAACTCAAAAACATTGTCCAAAGTCCAAACCTAATGTGAGAAGGTCCATCCATTACTAATATTTCAATCATTATTAAATTGGAATGGGAGTAGCTCGTTGGGAAGACCGAGACCTAGGGCGGTCCTTAGAAATCGACCTCAACAAACTATTTGGGTATTTCACCAAGTTGGAAAAAGAAAGTGCATTCTATTTTTAACACGTGTTTAGTGGGCATTTGTTGTAGAATAGTAAAATCCACATAGACCGCATAGACTTTTACTTCAAGTAAAAGCCATTCTCCTTCTCAAGAATCAACAATTCCACTTCTCCTATAGTGGTTTTGTTAGTGTTTTTATGTTGGCTAATTTATAGGTTGGACAAAACTCTAGGTCCATTGAGTTGTATTTTCTATTTATTTTACAATAGACTGTGGTTGTGTCACCGGAAGAGTTGAAGCGAAAAAAGAGAAGAAAAAGAAGAAATTCGGAAGACACCATCCACGAGGCCCGATCTATTGGACCAGTAGACCCAATCGATCAAATGTGGAGTACCCGATCGATCAGATCCTTTGTCCGATCGATCGGTCATTGGGAAAATTCTAGAATGCTGCATTGATTTTGTTTCCTTTTCCAACTGGGTTTCCCTCTTTATGTCTTATTTGTGTTCTATTTCAAGGCACGAATTTTAATTTGGGCTATAAATAGGGTATTGCTCTCAACCCTAAGATACACATCAATTAGTTCCCTCATTGATCTGAAGTGAGAATACCTTAGGGGAGATTTTTTATTCACTAGAGCTATTGAGAGATTGTTCTAAATGGCTGCTCCTGAAGGTTTTGTTGCTTCTACTCTTTTGTAGAAGATTGATTATCTTGGTTGACAATGTGTGACGAGATCAAGTAAGGAGAACGGTGTATAGTGTGAAAGTCGTGCAATAATAATCATAGTTCTTAGGTTGAGTTACTGACTGAGGTAAAGGAGTTATGATTATATCATATACCTGTTCGTAAGTTCTTGATTTCTGGATCGTGGTTTTTCTCTCTGGATAGGGTTTCCACGCTAAATACTGTATTTGTCATTTTTGTGGTGTGTGATTGGTAGATTGATTAGATTGCTAGTTCAATCGTATTTAATAGGTTATGTCTGCTGTATTGGTTTGTTAGACTAGCACCCATTCTAGTGGTAACCTGCGAACTTTCAGGTTTTCAGACTAACATGGCGCGAGGAAGAAGAAAAAGGAACAAGAAAAGATGGAGAAAAAGAAGAAGAGAAAGGAACAGCAGATTGGAGAAGAGGTGGGTGCCATGAAATAGGAGAGGAGGTGGCATATGGGGTAGGGCTAGCTTTTTTCTGGTCTTCGATGAGCTTCATGGTGAAGTTGTTCGACGATGGACATGGCCATTTTGAGTTATAGATGCAGATGATGAAGCTGATGGGAGAATGGGGATTTGTCGGTGATTCTCGATCCTCCATTGCAACTATTAGACGGTCTCTAGAACTCCATCTTAGGGCCCACACAATCATAATTCAATCCATTCAAAACAGATGTCATTCGCTCCAAAGATATATTTTGAAGTTGCATTTCAACAGAGGTGGGTCCCATTGTTGGATCGAATGCATAATGGGTATGTTATCAACTTCATGTGGGACTCCATCGTGGGGCTCACATAATGATAATCCGAACCATTCAAAATGAACACTCCTAATAATTTAATCTAAAAATTCCATTTAAATAAAGGCAGGTCCCACTGTTCAATTTGAACACATGATGGAAATGTGATTACCTCCATGCCAAGAATGAGGGAACTAGCCTAGGACCCCATCATGAGCCCACTTAGAGGTAATCTACACGGTTCAAGATGAATCTCATCCATCAAGTACATATGCTCAAATTCCAAATCAATAGGAGTGAGGCCCATAGTCCAAATAATTGAATCAATCTTGACAATATCATACAAAAAAATACTGTTTTGCAAACAAAACCAATAAAATTAAAATAGGAACTTTACCATTGAGTTATCCAAATGCTATTTAAAGTAAGCTCAATTTCCTTTTCCTTAATCATCCAAACGCCCTTTTCATTTAACCAATAACTCAGCTTTACTTTCAAACCACCACTGATTTTCAATGATGTGACATTTAACTTTCTAATACTAGTAACTTAGGCTTGTCAATGGGACGGACGGGCCGGGCCTGGGTTTGGGTTGTCCAATCCCATCCTGATTATTGGGCGGGCCTACCGGCGGTTATCCAATCTCGACCCAAATTGAGCAAGCCTATGTCAAATCCCGTCTCATATAAGCCCAGGCTGGACCATGGCTTAGGACGATCTTGAATACAATGAGTACACAACATGTACGAATCTATGTTGTATGCTTTTCAGTAAAAGAACTAATCCAATCATTAGGCCTGATGGGAAATTACTAATACTGATTATATATATGTAATTTTATCAAGACTTAGTACAACCGAACATGAAATTGGTCTGTTTATTCAGGGAGATTCAAAAATGAAGTTTGAGCTATTGATTTGCTTAGTAGACCTTATGGCTGAATTTATCACATTCAAACTCTTTGTTTAATAGAGAAGAAACGGGGTTATTATTAAAAGCTACAAAACAAATGGCCCCCCCATATTACTTGGCGGACACCATATAGGAAGATAAAAAAACGTCAAAAGCTACAAAACAAATGGCTGGGCCAGGCTTACTTAAATCATACATTTAGATGGCTCTTTATGGAAGGTTTAGACCATCCAAATAAGGCAGAGGAGCAACTTAAATCATCCAAGCTGGAGCTTACCTATTCAACAACCTATGAGTGTTAACAGGACCTTTCAGTGTAATTCTACAAGTAGCCTCAAGCATCTTCCATTTTATGTGACTCATTTATTTTTGAACCTATCTCGCATTAGATTGCTAGTAGATTTGTGGTTCATGAAAGCAACCATCAAAATCACTATAACAAGCTTAGGGTCATTAATCTACTATAGGTTTCAGTAAATTCATGAAAAACTAATGAAAATTCCTTGCGGATGGGCCTGGACAGGCTAGGCCTGTTCTGCCCATTCTCAGTCTTATTTTGGCCAGGCTTTAAAATCATTGTCCATGCCCAGCCCGCGCGTTGGGCTCAAATTTATTTTAAAAGGGGGAATTCGGCGACGTGTCCCTGAACATTTTACTTTATTGCCTTATGTCCACAATCTTTTCTTATATTGTGATAGGTCCTTTTTCCAAATTTGAAAACCTAAAATGTCCAATTTACCCTTTCTTCAAATCATATCCCATGATTAGTAGGATAAGCCATTAATAATGGTCAACTACCATTAAATTAGTCACGATTAATAACATTCCACTAATAAGATTTTCAAATCAATTTCAAAAAAATACAAATAAGTTTCAAAAAACAGAAAATAAATTTCAAATAAATTTCTAACAATGAAATAAATTTAAAAGACGCAAATAAAATTCAAAAGAGCGCAAATAAATTTCAAAAAATCAAATGAATTTTAAAAAGTGCAAATAAATTTCAAAAGAAAGCAAATAAATTTCAAAAAATGAAATAAACTTCAAAAAACACAATAAATTTAAAAAAAAACAATTAACTTCAAAATAACGCAGATAAATTTAAAAAGACACAAATAAATTTTAAAAAATATAAATAAATTTCAAAAGATGAAAATCAATTTCAAAAGATCCAAATAATTTTCAAAAGATCAAGATAAATTTCAAAAAAATATAAATAAATTCCAAAAGACTCAAATAAATTTCAAAAGAAGTAAATAAAATTAAAAAAATAGAAATGAATTTAAAAAACTGCATATACATTTGTCAAAACTAAGATAACCCAATTTTCCAAATTAGTGAACAATGTGGCAAAAAACTCAAGTCTTTTTTGTCAAAAACTCAGTTAAATTTATTTCAAAAAATACAAATCCATTTCAAAAGACACAAATCAAATTAAAAAACATAAATAAATCTGTCAAAAGCTCATATAGATTTGTTTATAACAGAACTCAGATAAATAGCCTAAAACTCGGATAGATTTGTCCAAAATTCAGATAAATTTCAAAAAACGCAATAAATTTCAAAAGAACACAGAAAAATTAACGCAAATAAATTTCAAAATATCCAAATAAATTATAAAAGATGTAAATAAATTTCAAAAGATGCAAATAAATTTCAAAAGATGTGAATAAATTTGCCAAAAAACTTAGTTAAATCTGTAAAAAACAAATAAAGATTTATTTAAAAACTCAGATAATTTTTCCAAAATGAAGATAAATTTGTCAGAAACTCAGATAAATTTGCCAAAAACTCAGATAGATTTGTTCAAAATTCAGATAAATTTGCTAAAAACTCAGCTAAATTTGTCCAGAACTCAGATAAATTTATTTCAGAACTCAGATAAATTTGTGCAAAACTCAAAAGAATTTTTAAAAAAATACTCAAAACTTCGATAAACTTGATAAAAACTTAGATAAATTTGATAAATCAGTGGAGGACGGGGGAGATTATAATATCAATGGAGCACGGAAGAGATCAGATCAGATCTTGAAAAGGTTGCATCACAAATCTACTGCTGATTGTGAGATCGGTTGGACACATGCAAGTCGAGAAGAGGGGTCTCATTCTAGGTTGGGTCAAACCTAACCCAAACTTGACACTGGCCTGGGACTGGCCCAATTGCTCTTCTTCTTCCTTCTGCTTCTGCAATAGAGACAACCGCCCTTGCTGCTTCTTCTCTCCTCTTCTGCATTTTGTTGTTGCTGCTCCATTGATCTCACAGCAATTGCAACAGGAATTGTAAGGTCGCCTTGCTGCCTTTCTTCTCGGATGGAGGTGGCCGCCTGAACTGCTGTCCGGCGACGTGTGAATCAGTCCGGCCCAAGTCTTCCATCTTCGGTTCCGGCAACGAACGACGAGGGATCTAGAGCGATGAGGAATCTGCGATTGCAGGATCTGGATCTGTTTCCTCATTGATCAGGTTCCGAGATAGAACCTGAAACGCCCATGTTGCCCTTTGATCTATAGATCTCAAAGAAGGAGAATCTGCTGCTGCTGCCTTTCAAACGCGGAGACGGATCGTTTAGTAGGAGGAGAAAGAAAAGAAGAAGACTAATAATTCCTGGTCGCCGGATCTGCGTCTGGCTTCGGGTTAGAGAAGAGGACGCGAGATCGGGTGGCGCAGTCGTATAATAGGCTGCAGTTCGCAGGGCGATTTAAACGGAGGCGGCAAGGCTATACACGACATAGCCGTAGAAGGAGAAGGTGATTCTGATCGTCATAACTACTAGTTTGAAAAGACGAAGGAAGATTCGAGGCGGTGCGGTTTTGGAGATGGACGGTTTCGTCTTAGGGACGCCGTCGGAGATGGACGCCTCGTCTTCTTCCTTGTCACCGTCCAATCTGCAACTTGGTCTTGCAATCCCAGCGATAGAGACTCGGTCGTCTTCTCCATCAGATCCCTGGAAAACGTTGCCCCAAAAGAAGATGGATAATGCAATATGAAAAAGAGGGATAATCCAAGATTTGAAATTTGAAATTTGAAATTTGAAATTTTAAAATTTTATGCCTAAAATGGTTGAAATGGTAAATCAGTCATGAGAATTGTATCCAGGGACCTCTCGCCGAAATATGTCCAGCTGCATGGACTACAGGCCTTAGAGGAAAAGTTAATGGACTGGAGACCTTACAAGTACTATACAAGAGACCTTTCGCTAATTATCTCTTTTAAAAGTCCTAAATTAATTTTCAGACTTGGATTAAGCCGGGCCAGGTCAAGTACTCATTTCAACAGGCTCAATTGACATGCCTATATACTATACAAATACTTTACCAAACAACAGTGAGAGAAAAGAATAGGGATAGGGCTGTAAACGGGTCGGTTCCGGTACGGGTCCATGGTGGACTCGGAACCAGAACCGTTAAGGAGAAGGTGGAATCGGATCCAGATCTAGAACCGATTTAGAACCGATTTCTTGGCTCCGGAATCAGAACCAGAACCATATATGGGATCGGTCTGGATCCGGGTCCGGATCTAGGTAGAAAATGATATTAAAAAATATAGTTTGTAAGAGAGATTTTCAAAAATTGAGGTAATACGTCTGGGTCTCAGGTCCATGGGTCCGAACCAAGGTGGAACCGGACCCGGATCTATTTACTTATCAGGTCGGAACCTCCGAATAATCGGAGAATCGGACCCAATTACATCCCTAAATAGAGAGGACTCCATTGTCGGTCTTCTCATCATCATTGAGCCAGAGAACACCCAACACATCGTATTGTAAATGCCCATCCGTCCAACATGACACTCTCAATGCTGACCGTTGCACATAGTTTGGGTCCCATGCCTAAAGAAGAACGCCCAAAAGCTCTTCTCCTTCTTTTATCTTGTTCAAAACTTAGTAGCAGACAAAACAAAGATCCTGCAAGTCATAAAAATACAAATTTAGTCTTTGTGCATTGATCAACTCAATTGTTATAAATCGGATTATATATGGAAATAAAAAAATAAAAATAAATATCTGGATTGCATGGGTTAGGAAGGTTAGTTCTAACCTGAACCCTTTTGGTGGGTCAGGAGAACATGACCCATTACTGAGACCCATATGTTATGCAGTTTGGGTCGAGCAAGGCAAGGCAAATATGGGCCGGTTTAGTGGGTCGGATGTCGGATCGATGTTTGCCACCCTTACCTTAGAGACATTATTATAAGTATAGCCAACTCCTCCTACCCCTCTCAACACAACTGTCATCCTTGCAATAAAGGTGAGGGGGCTCGTAGAAAATTAGTCCATGAGCTTAAAGATCAAATTTGCTCAAGGAATAAATATTGGTAAACCCATATGCCAAAGCCCTCTTCTACTTTAGCTTTCCAGGATTGTTAACAGTTTCTCGACCCAAACCCGATTAGCACATACAAAACTTGCTTCCTATAGGAGTTGGCCGGGTCCCTGTTTAAACCCAACAGATTTCCATCCCTACAGCCTAAGCCGTCTTCTACTGTGGTTTCTTGTCTCCAAGATATAGTCTTGAAAACTATGAGATAAAGAATCAAAATCAAATTGAAACCAGCAATAGATACATGAAGGGTAGTGAAATTTGATCCAACTTATTTTGAGCGGTTGAATTTTCACTCCTTCAACGTAGGATTTTATCAGGAGCCCGTAATGATGTGGATGGTTTGGAATCACAATATGTATGTGCATGCATTGAGCTAGGCATGTTCGTTGGTCTTTCTACAATCATTGGAAAAACTTTAAGAAACTATTAGACTTTTGGTCCATTTTAAAAAATGTATATGAAGATTTGAATATTTCCAAGGAGTATAAAAGTTTTATATATTTCTTTCAATTTCAATCAAATCCACTCCATAAAAAATAAAAAATAAAAAAATTTTGAAAAATGACAAATACTTTTATGATAGGTTTTTATCTTTCTTCTTATTTCCCAACTGTAGCCCACGACCTTTCTCCTCACTCCTTCCTCGTCCAAAATCAATGGCCCATTTATGGAATTGTGAGATAAGTGAGATAAGTGAGAAGGGCTGGGACTTGCAATGGCAAGTTATTTAAAAACCGTTCAACCACTAGGTTCCATAGGGATGCTTCTAAAAGCAAAAAGAAGAAGGACAACTGTGAAGAAGATTGATTTTTATCTAAACATCCAAACAGGAGCTCTAGGTTTTGAAAGGGGAAGGAGCGACGAGGAACATATTTGTTTTTACCGAAGTATACTGGGAGAACAAAAGACAAAAGTCCTTCATAAGGGTTTTTCTTCATATTTTTTTTATTGAAAGGACTTGATTGAAAGAAATATGGGAATGTTTTATAATCTTTTGAAATATATATATATATTTTTTACATGGGTTTCCCTATAAGGTCTTTGACCGAACAAGACCAATCCCTTTGGCATCCGCTAATACACAAACACAGACCAAGCAAATTTGGGGCAGTTTTGAACACAAGACGCGGGGAGAAAACCCACGCCTTATACTACTCTACACCAACTCTTAGGTGGGTTATTCATTTGAAATATTCAAAACTTCATATACTTTTTTTAAATTAGCTAAAAATTTATACGTTTTTTAATTTTTCCTAAAATGATTAACTAAAGTTTTTTCCTTTTTCAACATTCATCACTTTGGATCGGTTTTATTTTGTAAAAGATACTGTTTATCCACTTATATAAGGGAGATGCTCCTATGAGAGATATCTCTTACCTTATATGAAAGATATGAGTCGGGACCCTCACATTTAACTTGTTGGCATTAGATATAGATGTAAGGGCCCCCACCTTATCTCTCATAGTAAGGTGAGAGCATCTCTCATAGGAGCATCTCCCCTTATATAATTTTCAATTTCGAAATCTTTTCACTTGCAATTTAAATGCATGGCTACCTCCTCAGATCCACAAAGGCTTTTATTAGGAATAATTTCAAATTTGGCATTTAAAAAAGGATTTTTTTTTTTTTTTTTTTTTTTGCCACATTCAACTTCGATTAAATCATTAAGAATCCATCTCTTCACCTAATTTATATGAATTAGTGGCTTCCATTGATCCCACCGAATGGCAACGTGATGTCTACTTTTGTAGAAATCATAATTTGAATGTTGTGTCCTCTGAATATAGTGAGATTTATACTCACCAGAATATACGGTATATTTTTGTACACACATCTTCTGTTGATGATATAATATTCTCCTTTGAGCCAAAAAAAAAAAAGCAAAGAAAAAAAAACCCATATATAAGCAATAATAAAGTTTGACAAGCAAGTGTAATGGGGGAGAAAAGACGCATCGCCCATTGGAAAAAAAAAAAAAACTACAAAAGCCAACATACTTATAGTTGAGTGGTATTGGCACTGTTTCACACCCATGCCTAAGGATGAATGTCTGTGTCCTCAGGTTATAATATCATTCCTATACTAGTAGCCCAGCCCCAAAAGAAAAGTTCAGCATAACATTCTCACAAACATTCACAATTTCCAAAAAAGAATATTGTGATGCAAATTTTGAAAAATATTGTGATATTATAAAAATATTGTTCTAAATTGCAAACTATCACAATATATTACAACATATAAGAAAGTTAAAAATGTCCTAAAATACATGATAAAACCACAATAAAATCAAGATAAAATGGAAATTGTTAAGAATAAATCAGCTTCTTTTACAGAAATTTAGATTATTACTAAAAATAATTTATTTCTCCTTCAAGTTCAAAAAATATTTAAAAAAAAAAAAAAAAACACCTATCATTTATTTTTGAGATGATGATTTCAATTTAAAATAAAATAGTAAAAGGAAGTTGGCTTTGTAAAAGTTAGAGAGTTACATCGCCTGAAGCATGAAGAGTCTCGTGATAGCAAATGAGGGAGTATTTGATTGGGCTTCTTAAAAATGTAGAGTATTTTCTCAAAAATAGTTTTGAGAAGCTATTTATACAAATTATGTTTTGCATTGGTTTTTTTAAACAGTAAAAGAACCATGGTTGTTTGGTTATCACAAAAAAGCAAGAGAGCTTTTATCATATAACTAACATCTCTATCCAAATCCATGAACCTCTTCACGGTTTGTGCGATTTCCTGTCCTTGAACCAAATTCTTTTGTCCATTCTCTTGCTTCAAACGCAGGCCGACTTTCCAATCTTCTACTATTAATTTAGCATTAGGAATCTGATCCCAGAATATTGGGAAAGTAAGCATAGGCACACCGGCGTACACGCTTTCCATTGTAGAATTCCACCCGCAATGGGTTAAGAAGCCCCCAACAGCAGAATGGCACAAGACCCTCAGTTGGTCACACCATGGCACCACTAGGCCCATGTCACCGCTGAGTTCTTGTAAACGTGTCGCATCCCCACGGGCAACCCACAAGAATCTAACCCCACTGGTTTTTAATCCAATTGCAATTTCATCCATTTGTGGCCCGGACACAGATAAGAAACTACCCAAAGAGACATACATGACACAGCTTTTCGGTTGCGAATCAAGCCAATCAAAGTGGCCCGCGTTGGGATGGTCCATGGGCCATGGCCATAGCGGTCATCTCATGGAGTGTCATATAAGGGATAGTGGGGCCCACATGGTAGATAGGGATTTGGATTTTTGCTCTCAGGCTGTCTATGACATCTTTCTCAAGCTCATAAAAGGAATTGAATAGAATGCACTGTGATTCAGTTGCTGAAGAGATGCCTTCTAGGGCCCTACCTAAAACTGCTTCACCCTTGAAAATAGAGAAGTAGGGGAATTCTGCCAGTCGAATGGAAGAGATCCCTGGAATGTAGTTCACGCGCTCCTCTCCTCTTTCACCTGATTCATGTGAGGGGTCATTTCAGTAGAATCCATATTTGATACAATGCAAGCAGGTCAAATAGGGACAAGTAGTAACTACACGCACATGGACACACGCACTCTACCTGAACCTATAATAGGCTCGGCGAATAGGTTCGAACTTCAGATGGCCGTTCTGGATGACGGGCCAGGTTCGAACTTACTTGAATCATAGCCGGCTCAAATATGATTCTGGTTCAGCAAGGGTTGAATTTGGCTGGAGCCTCATGGAGATTTCATGCTGTTGACTTCTCACTGTTCCACTTGGAATCCACCTTCAATTTATCTTAACTATTAAAGTTTCATGGCACACAATGCAGAGGCGGACCCACGTTATTTTGTGCCTAGGGACGGTCGCCCCAGGTCGAATTTCAAATACCTCTTAAATTCGTATTGGGCCTTGGCCCACACCCCACATATGACTAACATCACTGCCCCATGTCAAAAAGGATGGAACGAAAAAATCCCCAACTCCTCTGTCGACCTTCCCTCTTCCTTCAACGGATCGACCTGCACCCTTCTTCGTTCGAGTGCACGGATCTCTCGCACTTCTTGTCGGACATCTATGAGGATCTTTGAGCTTCAGGTAAATCTCCCTCTCCCTCTCTCTCTCCCTCTTTGTCGCCTCTCTCTCTCTGACATCCATTTTTAATGGCTTCTATGTCGCCCATCTCTCCCTCCCCCCCTATTTTCTTTGATTTCATTCATTATTTTAGGCATTGCACAAAGAAGTTAGGGTTCTTTTTGTTTATTTTTGTTTCATGGTTAGGGTTAGGGTTGTTTTGATTTAGGGATTTTTATTTATGATATTCTTTATTACATTACTTGATTTTGGGTTTTTCTTTTTTTTACTTGTGTTCTTATTTGATTTATGATTAAGTGAGATTTGTGGGTTGTTTTTTACTGTTCCAACCTCATAATTTACTTCAATACAAGGGATAAGGTCGCATGATACGGGCAGATTATCAGTAGATTGTGCAAAGATGACACTAACACCTCATGTTGTGTGAATGGCAAAAACTGCATCTTCTATTGTCTGTAAACTTTCTATTGAGAAACAGAGGATGACCTTCCCTATAGCTAATGTAGCATATTTGAGACTACCATATCGACAGTCCTTGCTGCCAAGCCAAGTAACATCAACTAGGTGTTAAAAACTTAAACATGTTCCTCGTAAACCGGGAGGTATGGAAAATGAAACTTGGTGAAAGGTCCACCTCTAAGTGCTCTCTACGTCGGCAATATGTTCTGAGTATGCGATTCCAACTGGTGCAAGGACATGGATGAGTCCACTTTCTCATCCAATATCAACAAACCCATCATCCCTTGCTAACCCTTCACCATATCAATTTATGAACTTCTCCCCTTCGGCAGGACCCTTTTTTCAGACTTCTAACACACCCCTACAGCCCTACCAATGGAGGGTGATTTCTCTGGAATCCTTCCTCAACTGCCAAACAATCTTACTATCTGAGCTTCCCACTTAACAACGGTTTTACAGATGAGTTTGGGACCTTTCAGAGCACTTTTGGGGGTGACCCATCTGGGCAATTTTCCAATGGTTACAGCGACTACCCATCTGGCCAATTTTCCTATGATTATAGTGAACCTATGGTTACAGTGACTATGGAATTCATTTTTTTCTTTTGTTATTGTTAATGTGAAAAAATTCTAGCAAAAGTTTAGCCCCACCTAAATAAAAATCCTGGGTCTGCCTCTGACACAATGAATGAGTTAATCCAATTTTTACTCCTACTGTAATATACATTATTGAATCATTGAATGAAAATGGGATTAAGTATTAAGCCCCTTATTTTACATTTTCATCGATCCAAGTGTGAGATTGCACTCACATTAGTGTGACCTTTGAAGAGTACTTCATATAAATGGTTTGGATCAAGGGAAAGTGAGACCCACATGGCGCTTCAATAGAAATTGATCGCTTTAGGAACCCCATTTAGCATATGGTGACAAGCTTTCATTTTGTAAATTAAAGAATAATGTGAATTATAGGTGTAAAAGGTAAAGTTGGGTTATAGGTGTAAAAGGTAAAGTTGGGTTGAATACTTGTTCTAGAGTTTGGGTTTCTCTAGGAATTCAAGCAGATCAAGTTGATTTGCAGTCAAGGGTGGCGGACCTAGGAAAATTTTCATTAGGGACCCATTTAGTTAATTAAAAAAAAAATAGTCTCTTCCATTCCATTCTACTAGTTCTTCAAAGTTCCAACTAGTGAGACCCTTGACGAGGAGTACTCCTTTTGAGGGATTAAATTAGACATTTAAGGCACCTTTGTGCAAAGCCGACTTCAATGGAAAGATGAAATCGCCACATCAGTAAATTCTATGAGGAAGATAGAAATTCATGTTTGGTGCAAAAAAAAATTTCTTCGATGAATTAGTACTAATCTTGATTGGTGCAGCTGCGGATTTCATTTAGTGAAAATTACTGGGTGAGTGGGTATTTAGTGAAAACTACTAGGGGGTTGGGGAAGAGGGAGGGTGGGTGGAGTGGAGGTTGGGGCTCAGTTTTTTGTGGAAATGGACTTCACATACCCATGGTTTAAAATCTCGGTCTAGGTCGCAGTATCGGCCGTGCCGAAAAACCGATATGATATCGGTATCGGTTGCAGAAATCGGTCCGTCGCGGCCGTCGTGGTACAAATTTTTTTTTTTAATCCAAAAAAATTTGCAAAAATATTCAAAAAATCTAGAATATTAGAAAATGCTGGAAAACAATATTTTTTCCATTAGTAACAATAATAAATCAAAATCTCGTTCACCTTAAGTTATGAGTCCTGTCTGTGTCGCAGTTCGCTGTCTTCTCCAGTATTTCATATAATGCAACCATTATTGATGCTCATGATCAATTTATTAGTATAAAATATAAGAAAATAAATATAACATATCAATCATCATTTAATATTAACTCAATCATCAAATAAGTTGTGAAATTAAAGACCCTGAAGATGACATATTAAAATCAGAAACATGATATGATAGTGAGATCGATAAATCATAAAGCACTTGTGCATCAAAAGGTTCATGGTTTACCTGAAATAAGAGGGGACCAGTAGAGTGTAGAGACTAGAGAGAGATTAGTGAGTATGAGTGTATTACACACTATTAATAATCCTTTAGTATCACAAATATTCTAACAAGTAACAACAATTTTTTTTAGAGAAAATAAAAATTTAAAAAAATCATTTTGAAAACACTAAATATATAGATCTAGCATAAAAGTATGTAGATCAATCATTTACACACTATACAATGATCATGAATCATTAAAAGAACATATTTATTATGAAATCCCCAAAAAATGATATATTATAATTCAAATATAAAAAAAATCCGAAAAAAAAAATTGGAAAAAAAAAGTTCAAAATCATGTGTATGAGTAGATCTAGCATGAAAGTATGTAAATCTAACTTCTAAAAATCATGTGTATGTAGATCTAGCATGATTTCTATACTTCATTTAAAAATTAAAAGAAAATACATAATAAAATGTTTTAAGTTGATTTTCTCTTACCTTAGATACTATTTTCTTCAAAAAAATAGATGTGAGATTTGAAAATATCCAAGAGGGATGTGTGATGGAGTATGGCTGCTGCTATGGGTAGAAAGGAGATGAGAAAAGAGGAGAAGATGATGAAGATGGGGAAAAGATGAAAAAATTATGATTTTTACCATTTTTATCTCATCTCGGCCGATAAATATCGGCCGAGATATCGGTTCTGCCGATATGAAGATCATCTCGGCTGATGTAGGCCGAGATTTTGGCGATATTTACCGAGACCGATATCTCAATGAGATATCGGCTCGGTACCGGCCGATACCGGTTCATATCGGCCGATATGAACCGGTATCGGCCGATATTTTAATCTATGCACATACTCCCATATCTAGAAAGTCTATTTTCAGGCTTGGGAAGGAAAAAGCTGATGTAGCGACAAAGTAGTTATGCGGAATATTGTCACACCAAACACTTGAAAAAGGAGTTTTCTATAGAAAACCACCTCTTTTTCTGGTGATATGAGCTAAACAAATGTACCCTTAGAGTCTATTTGTGTAGCAGTCATTATCCACAAAAATGGGTAGGGAGATGGCGCTGGAATGCGTTTGGGTGCAGAGAGGATTCCCTCCTTCAGATTTTAAATCTAGCAATGTTTTTGAGTCTCCATTTTCCGCCAAAGAAAGCATTTCGTTTTCCAATCCCCATTGCAAGAAACCAACTGCAGGCGGCGCTCCACAAACAGACCCTCAAAACAAAACAAAAGTTACTCGGACACTACTACGGAGCCCACATACAACATTTGTATTATAGTGCATAAAATTGGATTATACTGCCTTTACCAATAAAAAATGAAAAATGGATTGTCTGGATCTCCACAATCACTCCAAAAAAGGCCATGTTTCCATCACATCAGCAACCTTACAAAATTAAGGGCATGTTTGTGTTTCCATGGAAAAGTGGACGATTTTCCGTGAAAAATCCATTTTTCCGACGTTTGGTGAGGAACAATTCCGCGGAAATGCTTTCCTGCCTCATCAACATTTTCCTTGATAATGGTAGGAATGGGTTTCCCATGAGGGGTATGAGAAATGGATTTCCTCAGAAAACTTCTCCCTCTTTCCTCACTCTTGTCCATTTCAACCGAAAAACCCTACAACTTTTTTATTTTTTATTTCTTTATATAAATTATTATTTAATGTTGAATAAATAATATACGTGCTATGTTATTTTTCTTCAAAAAATTATATCACCAAATAAGAAATTTTGATTTTCTATAAGGAATCCACAGCTACACCAAACAACATTAGCACAAATTCAATGAGGAAACTCCTTTTGCACCAAACATGAATTTCTAAGTTCTACGAAAATCATTTTTCGAGTTTTTCATTTCTATGGAATTTGCTGACGTGAAAATTTCCTCTTTCCACGGAAAGAGTGTGTATACAAAAGTGCCCTATGGGTTTTCATCTCCCACGAAAATCTTGTGCATGAGCTCCCAAAACTTCTCAACATGCTTTCAATTGGGTCCTACTCTGATTGAAAACTCTGCACAAGTATAGGATTCCACATGTATAATATTAAAACACATGGACAAATTTAAGTCCCGACCCTTCACAAGGTGAGAAATTCAACACTGACTAGTGAGATTTTACTTCAAACCATTAGACTGGACAAACAGCTTCCACCAAAACTGATATATGTGCCTTTAAATGTAACGGTTACGCACCTGACAATTCATAAAGTGGGAAGTGGCCTTTGGAACTGAGAAGTTCGAAATGATAGAAAATGGAGAACATGGAGGGAGCCATTGGCCACAAAGATGCCACCACTACGTTCCATCTCTTCCCTACCAAAACGGCCCATGGCATGTACGTATCGGCCATGATACAGCTCGCCTTCGGCTCAAGCCCTTCCAGAAGCCGCTCGAACGGCCCCTGAATCTTCACGTACACAGCCTCGATGAACCCCGCGAAGTTGGCTCCACGGACCAGCTTGGAGGGGATGACGTTGGGGTGGAGCGAAACCGTATGTTGGGAGGCGTGGGAGCCGAGCTGATGAAGCCAAGCCACTCCTCCGTTACGACAAAGGTGATGAGGAGGCTGTCATCTGACGATGCGAGGAGCTTGCAGAGGTTCATCATGGGGTTGATGTGGCCGCAGCCAGGGTAAGGAAGGGCCACCACGTGGACGGCAGATGTAGTGTCCATGTCGATGAAATCGATGGTGGGGATCTGTGATGAGATCTGAAGATATGAGATGAAGAAAAAGAGAAAGAGGAGGAAAGTGGGAGGACTATGGAGTTTGGCAGAAAGTTATAGGACTAGGCATCAATGGCCCATGCCATTGAATTAAATGTAGCCAGCTCAAACATGGGGGGACGTCCATTGAATGTGATGTACGACTGGAGGATGAAATTGGGTCCAGATACTCGAATCTCATGACTTTCCTGCAGGGGTGCTCATGGGCCGAAACAGCCTGAGCCCGATCGAGGCTCGACATGCTTTCTACCAGGCTTGGATTAATTGATAGACAGGCAAAAGCATGGACCCGCTTGAATATGGAGTTCTTCTAATTTAGTGATTAATTGTCCAAACAATTGCAAGAAAGCCTCGACAATTAGTATAAAGAACAACTCGGCCCAGCCCGATTGACTAAATAAGTGGGCTTGGGCTTGACAATTACAATATCTGGGCTTGTACCAGATATGGGCTTTTAATTGTAAAGTCAGGTCAAGCTATAATATAACTCAGCTCGGCCCATGAACACCCCTACTTTCCCTTTGAAAAGAGTGGAACTCTATTGAGGAGTCCAACCATGGATCAAAAAATCGGCCGATACCGGTTCGTATCGGCCGATACGAACTGGTATCGGCCGATACCGATCCGATATCTCGATGAGATATCGGATCGGTAAAATATCGTCAAAATCTCGGCCGATATCGGCCGAGATTTTGAATATATCGGATTTAACGATATCTCGGCCGATATTTTGAAAATATCGGCCGAGATGCTTTAAAACCTTTTTTTTTTCTTTTTTTTTTTTCCATCTTCATCTTCTTCTCCTCTCTTCTCATCTTCTTACTACCTATACCAGCAGCCCCTCTCCTTCACACATCCCCCTTGCATTTTTGAAATTCCACTTCTATTTTTGAAGAAAAAATTATCTAAGGTAAGAGAAAATCAAGTTAAAGTATTTTTTTTTATGTTATTTTTTTTTTTAGATGAAATTATAGATCATTTGGGTATGTTACTTTTGTAGTTATGTTGTTTCTTCATTTAGAAGTTAGATCTACATACTTTCATGCTAGATCTACTCATACACATGATTTTGAACTTTTTTTTTTTCATTTATTTTGTTTATTTTTGGATTTTTTAATATTTGAATTATAATACATAATTTTTTGGGGATTTCATCATAAATATGTTCTTTTAATGATTCATGGTCATTATATGATGTGTAAATGATTGATCTACATACTTTCATGTTAGATCTATAGATTTAGGATTTTGAAAATGATTTTATTAAAAAAAAAATACTTTTATGATTGCTTGGAATTAAGTTGTCAATCTGTAAATGTAATACACTCATAGTCTCATACGGTCATACTCACCAATCTCTCTATAGTCTCTACTCTCTACTAGTCTCCTCTAAGTTCAGGTAAACCATGAATCTTTGATGCCTAACTGCTTTATGATTTATCGATCTTACTATCATGTTTCTGATTTTAATGTCATCTTCATGGTCTTGAATTTCACAACTTTTTTTATTATTGAGTTAGTATTAAATGATGATTGATATGTTATATTTATTTTCTTATATTTTACACTAATAAATTGATCATGATCATCAATAATGGCTGCATTATATGAAATACTGGAAAAGACAGCGAACTGCGACACAGACAGGACTTATAACTTAAGGTAACCGAGATTTTGATTTATTGCTATTACTAATGGAAAAAAATATTGTTTTCCAGCATTTTCTAATATTCTGGATTTTTTGGATATTTTTGCGAATTTTTTTGGATTAAAAAACAAATTTGCACCGCGATGACCGCGACGGACCGATATCCGCGACCGATACCGATATCATATCGGTTTTTCGGCCCGGCCGATACCGCGACCGAGACCGAGATTTTAAACCATGAGTCCAACTGTTGAAAATCAGAACCGCTAAAAATGAACTCTCTCATGTGTACAAGTTTCTTAAGTCTTACTCCAACAAGAGGATGGGATGTTCTTAAATTTTATTTCAATAGGATTTTTATTACACCATATTATTGTGTATATAACTATTATAATTTTACACATTATTAATATTCATCAGAAGCTCAATGTTACAGTGGCATCAACTCTTCTGGAGTAGGGTTTAGGATATCTCAATTCTTAAAAGACTAGGGTGTTTATATTTGAAGTTTTGAATGGTTTAAATTATCAATACTTGAGCCCACCGTGAAATTTTACTTCTCCAACTCACTGTGTATGAGTGAGACCCAACTAGGTTGGAATGGAGACTCCCGTTTCACAGGAGCCAACTAGAGTTAAAAAAGAAAAGAAGAAGAAGAAGAACTGCAGGGGCGGACCTACATGCATATGACCTGAGGTGATTTTGAAAATCATAGAAAACTGAATGGGCTTGGACATATCCCCCTTATGATTAATAAATAGTTGCCCCTCGTCTAAACAGTGTGATCGTCCCTCATCACAAAACTTATGTAAAAACACTCATGTCTTTTGACATTTTCTTCATGTCGAGAGTACCGAATCCTCTTCGCGCTGTTGATCTCCTTTGACATTTTCTTTCTATTAAGAGTGTTAGATTCTCTTTACGGTGATCAAACTTTTTGTTGCCTATCCTCTCGTGGTTAGTCTCTCTCACACCAAATAACCTTAAATAAAGCAATCTCCCTCCCTCCTCAGATATAGCATAATTTTAATGACTCTATACCTAAATTTGAACCCTTAATCACCAAATCCTATTTTCAAATCCTAATCCAACCTTAGCCCTAAATCACTAAATCTGAGCATATCTACAAGATAACCAAATCACCATCGGGCATACTTTGATCTTCAATTGATACAAAAATGGGATCTTAAAGTTTATGTGTGAATAATTTGAGTTACATTTAAGTGGTGGTTTTTCTTTTTTTCCATTAGCCCATGACCAACTATAGGCAATTATTCTTACAACTAAAGTGAGTACATGCAACCAAATTCTTTAGATCCAAATAAAACCCATTTGGAAACACAAATTGGGTAATTGGGTGCTCACCCAAATCACCGTGGCATGGCATTCAAATGCCTAAGATTAAATGAATCAATGATAATCTGAATTTGAGAGAGATATTGGGAAGACCCTTCAATTGGACAGGAACTCTGAGCACGGAAAAAAAAATTATTTCTATTTAAATGCAATAAATTTTCTCTGTTTGGTATTATTCATGTGAAAAAAGTTAACAAACCGAGCAAATGTTTAGCTCCACCCAAATAAATATCCTAGGTCCGCCACTGAAAAAAAAAAAAAAAAAAGCCTGATCGAATTTTCCAAACCCAAAAGTCCTCATTCAATGAATTTTCTCCACTAGAGTCTTCTGTCTTTATGAATTGAAAAGGCAGACTACACCGGTGTTTGAAAGTTTTTCTTTCAAAGGGAAAAAAAAAAAAACCATTCCTGTTTGGGTTTTAGAACTGGCAAATATTGAGGGTTTTTTTATCTCCACTTTTAATAAATGGTTTCACCTTTTCACATACAGGACTCCAGTAGGTGAAAATCTCACCTCCTTTGGAGTCCATCTTGTCGCATGAAAATCAAGAGGCCTGCTTTTGGATATGTTTAAGCATATATGGTTCGAAGGTATTCACAATTCTAGGCCAATGAGGTAAGTTAGCCATTCGCATTAAATCCTTGAAGCATGACAACTATAAATCGTGCAACCCCTTTGTTAGAAGGTCCATACATTACTAATGTTTCAATCATTCTTAAATTGGAATGGGAGCAGCTCCATGGCGAGACCCAGGGCGGTGCTTAGAATGGACCCTAGAAGGAATGGTCAAACAAATTTGACAAGCTGGTGTAAATTTGGTCAATAGAGGCATCATCTACTTAACAAGTGGAATTATTGACATGCATTCATGATAATCAAGTGAAATTAATAAGTTTTTATGTACAAGAAAAATAATTTAATAAGGAAAATAAAAGAAAAAAAGAACATAAATTGCTGGTCCAAGTATCAAGTGTAGAAGATCTAATATAAGTTTCAAATTACATTGTGGTCATCATTTGAAAATTGCTCACTTCAAATCTCATGCATAGTTGCTTAAAAATAAATTTTAAATTTTTAAGAACCAGATCTCTCTACCAAATAGTTAACAGTGAAAAAAACTTAATAAACGAGGTGACTCGATCAAGTCTCCCCTATATTTGACTTGGTACTTTGTCTAAACATGAGATGACTCGGGAGAGTCAAGAGTCCACTAAGGGAGTATGTATTTGATTGTGACACGAAAGCATAAGAATCCTAGATTAAAACCTAAGGATTGAATTCTTAGCAAAGTTCTATAACTAGAAGGGAAGTACATACACCCTAGCTACATTTTGTAAAATCAACAAAAGCACCCCTACAATCTTCACAATAAAAAACAAGATTCAATTTCTTTTTACACCCTCACACACACACCTTGACCATGGGACGAGAGGATCCCATTGACTGTTTTACTATTACAATCCCATGACTTCGTGAAAGGACAAAAGTGCTCCCAATATAGCAATGTTTTGACGTAGGTAAGCATATTGTTCTTATTATTTTTCTTATAAATACTTCAAGGGACTGGAACATGTTACAGGAACCATTGTGAATATGGCTGTTGTATATATGTTTACAACGTTTATAGGTAGTGGGGACTACAGTTGGGATTTTCATTAATTTATATTTATTTTAAGATACCTCTTAGAAAATAAAAGGAGATTAACAAATCCAACCAGATGGACTTCGACGGGCCCACTTTGTCTACCTATCTTTGAGTCCGGATCTTGTTAGACCCCGTCCCGAGTTAAACAAGATTAACTCTAATTGATTAGAATTAATACTAATTAACTATGCTTAATTAAGCTAATGATGGTTTATGGCCAAATGGAATTGAATTAGCTTAAAGCTAATGAATTAGGCTTAATGAAATGATAATGAAAGAGATTGAATTAATTGAATGAGTTTTAGACTCAAACTAAGGGAACAAGGACTTTTTCGTAAATATGAATCTTCACGTATTTTGTCGAATACGTTAACTTTTGATACCAACACGTGTATCTCAAAGAGTACGATAACTTCCATAAAAAAACTTGGACTCATTCAACGAGAATTGGATCAAGTGAGTCTTCATTTGACTCAAAATGTAATAATGGAAGAGGAAGTGGCCTTAAGTGTAAAAATGAGGCTTATATAGGATAAGATGAACTCAAATGAGTTCATTCAACTCATTTCCAGCACAAGAGGATTGGAGAGCGAACCCTAGACTCCTTTCTTCCTCCTTCTTCCATTCTTCTTCATCAAGGTTGAGGTTTGGAGTGATTCAAGTGATTTTGAAGAGGTTTCATCTTCTTCATCTTCTTCCTCAACTTGTTTTCCATTTTTGAAGTAGTAAAGCTTGGGAAAGAACTCAAGAATTCATTTTCATAAAACTTCAAGTAAGTAACTTGAATCCCTTGTAAAGTTTTCAAGTTCATAGAGTGAGTTGGATTGGTTTGTAACACAAACAACTCATTAGACTCTATTTTGAATTGATATTGATTTAGTTTGAGAAAGAAAAAGGTTTTGATTTGGGGATTTTAATCTCAAGACAACTAAGTAAAGAGGAGTTCTTGTTAATTATCTCAACAAGGCAAGTATAATCAGTTCTCATAATATATGCTTGTGATTGTACATAAATTTGGTTTTATGAACAATTTTCATTGTTTTAGGATTTCATTTCATATGAAATGATTATCGTATGATGGTTATGATGGTTAAATTATTTATGGAGTGTTAGAGACTCAATTTATGTTTAAATGACCTTTGGAAAGGCTTAGAAGTGAGTGGAAGAAGTTGGGAATCAAACAGTGCAAAAACATGATTTTTCAGGCTCTGTTCTGAAAATTCTGCACTCAAACGTTCGAACTCTTGGCCTGAGCGTTCGAACTCTTGACTGAACGTTCGAACTCTTGGCCTGAACATTCGAACTCTTGATCTTGCTGGTCTTTGGTTCGGAGCATTCTACAATCGAACGTTCGAACTCTGTACAGTAACGTTCGAACTCTTGGCAGACCCTTAATCTTGGCAGATTTTCAATCGGCCATAACTTTTTAACCGTACGTCGGATTTTGGAGTTCTATATACTGTTGGAAAGCTCTTGGAACGTAGAATCTAACGGTCTATAGTACCAATTAATTGGATGAATCAAAATGAGTCCATACTAAGGTGATTCTATTTGAATCAAAAACTATTTCCTTACGTGTAAATAAGTCTATAACTTAGTCTTGAGGCTAAACGATGTGATATTCATCGAATATTATGTTATCTAAATCTTCATAGGTGTTAGCTAAGGTTAGCGAATGTACAAACTACTATTAAGGTGATGTTCATCGAAAATAACACGTATATTCAATAACGAACGTTTCACCCATCTGTTTGGTTTAGAGATTTGATTACGAACGTGAATAGAATTGATAGGTTTGATGTAATTCTCAAGTCTGGCACTACATAGTAATTTCTTAAGCTCGATATTGAGCTGAACTGAATAATGCAATGAATGAATAAATAATCCTACTGCAGTAGATGGATGGGGTGTTTCGGAGCTCCGTGGTGATGCCAGTGATCTCTGATCAAGACGCTGGTAGATCCCACATATATATATACTAGACTGAAAAGTCATTGAATGATAAGCTACCTAATAATAAGTACTCACTATAAATCAATGAAATGAATGAATATGAATAAATACTTCCTTTTGGGAAGAATTGAATGAAATAAATGCTATTGTAGTTGCCATCTAGTAATTGATATTACTTGACTCCATTGGATTCTAATGTACAGGTTATGAAATTGCATAGAATTGTTTAATGGTTGAATTGAATAGGGTTATTATGAATGATAGCATGTACTATCAAAGATCTGTTTATACATTACTGAACCGTCGTGTTCACAGTGTTATTGATGACATTATAGGCCCAATTGCCCGTCCCGGTCACGCAGAGGCCGTTCCGCCAACGGATGAGGCCAATCCGGTTCCTACAGGAGGTCTAATTGAATGGACATAGATCGGAGGGCGAGTGAACTAGAACATTTTGAAAGTTGTTTTGGAAATTTTAGAATGAACTTGTTATTAATCATGAGACCGTTTTGGTAAACACTTCTGTATATTCATTTTGAATAGTGTGTAGTTGTCACCTGCATTGTATTTGAATATGCAGTGGTTGACTTGTTAGGAAATGAAAATTGTATAGTGAACTTTACTTTCGATGTAAAGTACCTTTATATAATCTGCAATTGTCAATGTATATATATATTCCGCAAAAATGTACATTTGACAGGTACGCGTCATTGATCCCTTGTAGATTTCGTTTTGACTTCGGTTAATTCGGAGTCTACGGGAGTAAGTATGATTGACCTCGCGACCCGGGGTTATGCCCTGATTACTCTGATCTCGGGCTCGGGTCGTGACAGATCTCCAGAGTGGTCTGCTAGCTCCACGATTCCTGCGAGTGGGATGTGTGAAACTCACCATGAAGCCTGCGTACATATGATGATCCAAACCATTAAAGTTGAATGGAATCCCCTCCAGTAACATATCCTCAAATTTTACTTTCGTAGGATTTGGTTGTACTGTTGGATTGAACACACACGATTGAAAAGGAAAAAAATTGTAAATTGAGATGCAATGTACCAGAAAAGATTATGAAACAGTAAGAAGCATAACAACCGAAATCCTTGAAAACAATGGAAACCCAATTGCTGTGCCTGCCATCCATTACAATTATTCAAATAAAAAGTTAATAAAGTTCACCAAAACTTGTTTAGTCCTTGTGACCTCGTACAATTTCTTCAACAAAAGCCCTGAGACTATTGTATGATGATCCTCCTTCCTTTATTGCTATTTGACAAGCCTGCTTCACTTCTCCAGCTCTTCTTCTCAGCTCTTTACTTTCATCTACTCCGGTTAAATCCATCAGCCTCTTCACCATTTGGGCAATTTCTGGTCCGTGAACAACTTTCTTATCTCCAATCTCTTGCTTCAACCGCAGGCCGACTTTCCAATCTTCCACTATTAATTTAGAATTAAGAAGTTGATCAGAGAAGATTGGAAAAGTAAGCATGGGCTTACCCGCATATACGCCTTCAGTTGTAGAATTCCACCCGCAGTGCGTTAAGAAGCCCCCACAGAAGAATGGCACAAGACCCTCAACTGGTCACACCATGGCAGTACCAGGCCCATGTCACCACTTACGTCTTGCAAGTGATTCGCATCCCTGCGTGCAATCCATAGGAACCGGACACCACTGGCGCGTAATCCAATTGCAATTTCCTCCATTTGCTGGGCCGAGACAGATAAGAAACTACCCAATGAGACATATAGGACAGAGCTTTCAGGTTGTGAGTCGAGCCAATCAAAGTAGTCCTTATTGGAGTGGTCCATGGCCTTTGGGGTTGGGTCTTGGAGTGTCATATAAGGGATGGTGGGGCCAACATGGTGGATAGGAACTGAGAGTTTTGCTCTTAAGCTATCTATGACATGGTTCTCAAGCTCATAAAAGCAAGTGAATAGAATGCTTTGTGATTGGATTGCCAAAGAGATGGCTTCTAGGGTCCTGCTAAAAACTGCTTCACCCCCAGGAAAAGAGAAGTTGGGTAAGTCCGCTAGTCGAATGGAAGAGATCCCTGGAATGTAGTTCACACGCTCCTCTCCACTTTCTCCTGAAGCATGTGAGAGGTCAATTCACTAGAATACATATTTTTTCACTCATTGCATTTCAATATAATGCATCAATCAGGCAGCCACTCATGCCCAACCTGAACCGGACTGACCCACCTAAAATCATAATACGATTTCGAATTGGGTTAAGAACATCAGTTTAAGTTGGATTGAAGTTGTGTAAAGGTTAAAAGAAAACTGATGCACGCTGAAGTCTGCAAGGAGATTTCATGCTTGCTACTTCTCATTGACCCACTTGGATTCCACCTTCGTTTCGTGGTCCGAGCTATTCACATTACTTGGCCGAGAATAAATATGAAGTAGCAAACAATTTACTCCAATTGAAATATACACAGTTGAATTGACAGGACCCAGTTTTGACTTAAATCTCCATTTCTACACTGATCAATCGAGAGCTAGGTACATACCACTACAATTGGGGACAACTTTGAGTGAGTCTATATTGGAAAGACATTTCAAGATCAAGCACAAGTGTGCTCTACATGGATCAACAAGATTTGGATGAATAAAAATCACATTAGCATTTGATAATTTCTCATTTCAAAAATATAATGTAAACTGTGAGCGTAACTGGGGTCAACTTGGGTTGTAGTAGGGTTCAAGTTTCTCGTAGAATTCAAGTTGTTCAAGTTGGCTTGCAGTCTGGGTCAATTCAGAACCAGGTTGACTCTCCAAGAATTTGGGTGGAGCTTGCTATAATGAAGCCTGACCTGACCCAACCCACCTAAGTTATATATGAGAGAGAGAGAGAGAGAGAGAGAGAAGGTTTCTCAAATGCACACCATGCAAGGATCATCCAGGAGCCTGAAAATTTACTATAATTTTTTTAGTTTTTGTGTGTGGTACTGTAAGGTTTCTAGGATCTAGAGATCGGCCCTTGTGGTTTTAGTATTTTGTATTACATACCTCTGTCATTTTATTCATTTCCAAAATCAGTAAATTTGACAGTATTGAGAAAAGTGTTATATAGTATAATGATACCGTTGCCCATCCCATTATGCATAATTTCAAAATTGTCATCACCAAATCCCTTTTTCTTCCCGGTACCTATTTTACATACTTTACCTTTATTTTTGTCACTTTATTCTTTGAACATATTATGTGCTTTTATTGCCCCTTACATTTTTGTTTTTTCTTTGCAGGAGTATTTGCAAGCATGAGTTTCATCATGCACAATTATACTAACCAATCTTCCTTTTGCCACACTGGTTCCTTGATTAGGAGTATATACAAGAGGTCAAGGGTTCAAGGATTGGTATCACCCTCTTCTTCACAAAAAATTACACTCAAAGATATTTCTTTCTTACTAGGGTTTCTTAGGGCTTAAGAAAAGGAAACCCCATAAGAGGAGATGTCTAGTGTAACCCTAATGTATCCCACAAGATTGAGAGTGAAACATGAATAAAGTCTAGAAGTTTCTTTTTTTCCCCTACGTAGGCATATTTCCAAACAATGTAAATCTTACTGTTTTATTTGTATTACTTAATTAGATTTACGTGTGCATCATATATAGTTCTACGTCAATAGCAAGCTTCCGTGAGGCCAACAAAAACAACTTAGACATAAATCTTCTCATAAAACAATTTTGATTTTTTATAGGTAGGGTCTATTTTTTAAAAAATCTAATTTATTCACACACACCAATCTTCCTTCATTTGCACATATTCAATCTTTCCCCAGGCTTCCCCTTCCCCTTCCCTTCATCCAGGTTAGCTCGATCCTCCAACAGACAATCTATTTTAATTAAAAAAAAGGGGACGCCATGTAGAAGGTTCATTAAATTTTCATAGGTGGGTAGGTGTGCTACCTTATGAAATACTTAATTCAAAAGGTCAGAGTCCAGACACCATGGGACTGTCACCCAGCTTTTATGGAAGGAGTGGTATCATCAGAAGGGCCCACCAACTGAAGATACAAGATACTCATGCAATTTCTTCAAATTTTACTCCAGTCGTAATTCCTCCAACCATACGATTCCCGGTCCAATCTTCAATGAGATAGCGCTAACTTTTATCGGACTAAAATCTGGAGACATGATCTACATGGATAGGACAGGACTTCATGTTGACCAACTCAAAAAACATACATACAAAGTTTTATACATACATACAAGGCTTTAAACAACAGTAACTTACCTGACCAGTCATGGAAGGGCAAATGGCCGTGGGAACTGAGAAGGTCGAAATGATAATAGATGGAGAGCACCGAAGGCGACATCGTCCACAAAGACACCACCGCGATATTCCATCTCTTCCCTACCGAAACAGCCCACTGCATGTACGTGTCGGCCACCATACAGCTCACATTCGGCTCAAGCCGTTCCAGCAGCCGCTCAAACGGTTCCTCCATCTTCGTACACACGGCCTCGATGAACCCTGGGAAGTCAGCCCCGCGTACCAGCTCGGAGGGGATGACATTGGGGATGGAGAGGAGCCGTATGTTGGGAGGCGTGGGAGCCGAGCCGATGAAGCCGAGCCACTCCTCCGTGACCACGAAGGTAATGAGGAGGTTCTCATCGGACGATGAGAGGAGCTTGCAGAGGTTCATCATGGGGTTGATGTGGCCTCTGCCGGGGTAAGGAAGGGCGACCACATGAACGGCGGATGTTGTATCCATGTTGATGGAATAGATGGTGGGGATCTTCGGATGAAGTGAGAGGATTTGGGAAGGAGAGAGAAGATGGTGTTTGGAATGGGTTGTGAGAATAGTAGTAGGTGATGGCAGGCAGAGGCGTTTCCACTCTGACCAGTAATAATAATTAGCTCCCTGGGGGGACGTTTATAACGAGGCACGAGAAATGCATTCGGCATAGATCTTTTGCCTCTGATCCTGAGTTATGGTCCTCACACAAGTCTAACTATTTTATATCAAATAAAAATATTTAATGAGTTTATACCAAATAAAAATATTTAATTCTTAATCAAATAGTCAAGCATTTGGATGCATGAAACTCATGGGATTCAGTGTAATTTCGGGGTTGCGTGTGAATGGTTCTGATGGATCTTAAAGTGGGCTTCACATGCTCACAGGAGGGTTTTCATTAGAATTAGCGTGTGTGCACATATAGCCCACTTGATGGTTCATCTGAGTGAACAACACAAACACCCATGAGTGTTTATAAGGATAAAGACGGGAAGGGCAATCCATGTTCAATTGTTAAGATTTATGCCTTCTGCTCTGCTGAGCTGTGAGTTTTTATGTTTAATGAATAAGTTTGGAAGGAAAATGTGTGGTGTGTTAATATGATTTGGAAACGGAAGCATAGCACGAGAGTGACACAGAAAATGGAGGACAACGACACCGCATGAAGTCTCATGTGATTCAAGTTCGCAGGTGAGGGTTCTCATATATATATATATATATATATGGGAGATGCTTCTATGAAAGATATCTCTCACCTTAAATGAGAGATTGTGTGGAGGCCTTTACATCCATATCCAATACCAACAACTTAAATGTGAGGGCCCCCACCCAGATTTCTCATATAATGTGAGAGATATCTCTCATAAAAGCGTCTCCCAATATATATATATATATATATATGAGAATAGCTCTCCCGAGCTGTAGATGAGGGTATAGTCAGCTACACCGTGTGAGAGACGCGTGTACTTTGGGCGGAACACAAGAGGAAGACGAAATGAAAACTGGCGCCCTTCTCTGTTCTCCATTTCATTTCCCCCTCTTCTCATTTCCCCCAGTTCATTTCCCCCTTCCATCTTCCGCAAACCTAGGCAGCAATCACAGTAAGCTCGATCTTTCTCTCAGCTCGATCTATCTGTCTCTCGCGTCGATCTCTCTCTCTCAACTCGATCTCTCTCTCACCTCGATCTCTCTCTGTCGCGTCTCTCTCTCTCTCTCTCGACGATCTCTCTCGACGATCTCTCTATCTCCCCCCCTCATCTCTCCCTCTCTTGTCGATCTCTCTCTGTCGCTGCGGCAAACCCTCTCTCCCTCTTCCGCCATCGCTGCTGCTCTCCCTCTCAGGAAGATATAAGTACTTTGCAAGGAGTAGGTAAGAAAAGGGCAAGAAAAAGACTTGGGTTCTGATGACAACATGGGTATATTCCTTGAAACAAAATGACAAAAACAATGACAACAACATCTGACTTTTTGGGCCTCCACCTGCCTCCCCCACCCCCCAACAAATAAAGATTAATATGAACTCAATCATCAAATAAGTTGTGAAATTAAAGACCCTGAAGATGACATATTAAAATCAGAAACATGATATGATAGTGAGATCGATAAATCATAAAGCACTTGTGCATCAAAAGGTTCATGGTTTACCTGAAATAAGAGGGGACCAGTAGAGTGTAGAGACTAGAGAGAGATTAGTGAGTATGAGTGTATTACACACTATTAATAATCCTTTAGTATCACAAATATTCTAACAAGTAACAACAATTTTTTTTAGAGAAAATAAAGATTTAAAAAAATCATTTTGAAAACACTAAATATATAGATCTAGCATAAAAGTATGTAGATCAAGCATTTACACACCATACAATGATCATGAATCATTAAAAGAACATATTTATTATGAAATCCCCAAAAAATGATATATTATAATTCAAATATAAAAAAAATCTGAAAATAAAAAAAATTGGAAAAAAAAAGTTCAAAATCATGTGTATGAGTAGGTCTAGCATGAAAGTATGTAAATCTAACTTCTAAAAATCATGTGTATGTAGATCTAGCATGATTTCTATACTTCATTTAAAAATTAAAAGAAAATACAGAATAAAATGTTTTAAGTTGATTTTCTCTTACTTTAGATACTATTTTCTTCAAAAAATAGATGTGGGATTTGAAAATATCCAAGAGGGATGTGTGATGGAGTATGGCTGCTGCTATGGGTAGAAAGGAGATGAGAAGAGAGGAGAAGATGATGAAGATGGAGAAAAGATGAAAAAATTATGATTTTTACCATTTTTATCTCATCTCGGCCGATATTTTCAAAATATCAGCCGAGATATCGGTTCTGCCGATATGAAGATCATCTCGGCTGATGTAGGCCGAGATTTTGGCGATATTTACCGAGACCGATATCTCAATGAGATATCGGCTCGGTATCGGCCGATATTTTAATCTATGCACATACTCCCATATCTAGAAAGTCTATTTTCAGGCTTGGGAAGGAAAAAGCTGATGTAGCGACAAAGTAGTTATGCGGAATATTGTCGCACTAAACACTTGAAAAAGGAGTTTTCTATAGAAAACCACCTCTTTATCTGGTGATATGAGCTAAACAAATGTGCCCTTAGAGTCTGTTTGTGCAGCGGTCATTATCCACAAAAATGGGTAGGGAGATGGCGCTGGAATGCGTTTGGGTGCAGAGAGGATTCCCTCCTTCAGATTTTAAATCCAGCAATGTTTTTGAGTCTCCATTTTCCGCCAAAGAAAGCATTTCGTTTCCAATCCCCATTGCAAGAAACCAACTGCAGGCGGCGCTCCACAAACAGACCCTTAAAACAAAACAGAAGTTACTCGGACACTACTACGGAGCCCACATACGACATTTGTATTATAGTGCATAAAAAATTGGATTATACTGCCTTTACCAATAAAAAATGAAAAATGGATTGTCTGGATCTCCACAATCATTCCAAAAAAGGCCACGTTTCCATCACATCAGGAACCTTACAAAATTAAGGGCATGTTTGTGTTTCCATGGAAAAGTGGACGATTTTCCGTGAAAAATCCATTTTTTCGACGTTTGGTGAGGAACAATTCCGCGGAAATGCTTTCCTGCCTCATCAACTTTTTCCTTAATAATGGTAGGAATGGGTTTCCCATGAGGGGTATGAGAAATGAATTTCCTCAGAAAACTTCTCCCTCTCTCCTCACTCTTGTCCATTTCAACCGAAAAACCCTACAACTATTTTGTTTTTTATTTCTTTATATAAATTATTATTTAATGTTGAATAAATAATATACGTGCTATGTTATTTTTCTTCAAAAAATTATATCACCAAATAAGAAATTTTGATTTTCAATAAGGAATCCACAACTACACCAAAACAACATTAGCACAAATTCAATGAGGAAAACTCCTTTTGCGCCAAACATGAATTTCTAAGTTCTACGAAATTCATTTTTTTGAGTTTTTTCATTTCTATGGGATTTGCTGACGTGAAAATTTCCTCTTTCCACAGAAAGAGTGTGTACACAAAAGTGCCCTATGGGTTTTCATCTCCCACAAAAATCTTGTGCATGAGCTCCCAATTCTTCTTAACATGCTTTCAATTGGGTCCTACGCTAATTGAAAACTCTGCACAAGTATAGGATTCCACATGTATAATATTAAAACACATGGACAAATTTAAGTCCCGACCCTTCACAAGGTGAGAAAATTCAACACTGACTAGTGAGATTTTACTTCAAACCATTAGACTAGACAAACAGCTTCCACCAAAACTGATATATGTGCCTTTAAATGTAACGGTTACGCACCTGACAATTCATAAATTGGGAAGTGGCCTTCGGAATTGAGAAGTTCGAAATGATAGAAAATGGAGAACATGGAGGGAGCCATTGGCCACAAAGATGCCACCACTACGTTCCATCTCTTCCCTACGGAAACGGCCCACGGCATGTATGTATCGGCCATGATACAGCTCGCCTTCGGCTCAAGCCCTTCCAGAAGCCGCTCGAACGGCCCCTGAATCTTCACGTACACAGCCTCGATGAACCCCGCGAAGTTGGCTCCACGGACCAGCTTGGAGGGGATGACGTTGGGATGGAGCGAAACCGTATGTTGGGAGGCGTGGGAGCCCGAGCTGATGAAGCCAGCCACTCCTCCGTTACGACAAAGGTGATGAGGAGGCTGTCATCTGACGATGCGAGGAGCTTGCAGAGGTTTCATTCATGGGGTTGATGTGGCGCAGCCAGGGTAAGGAAGGGCCACCACTGTGGACGGCAGATGTAGTGTCCATGTCGATGAAATCGATGGTGGGGATCTGTGATGAGATCTGAAGATATGAGATGAAGAAGAAGAGAAAGAGGAGGAAGTGGGGAGGACTATGGAGTTTGGCAAAAAGTTATAGGACTAGGCATCAATGGCCCATGCCATTGAATAAATGTAGCCAGCTCAACATGGGGGGACGTCATTGAATGTTGCAATGTACGACTGGAGGATGAAATTGGGTCCAGATACTCGAATCTCATGACTTTCCTGCTGCAGGGGTGCTCATGGGCCGGAACAGCCTGAGCCCGATCGAGGCTCGACATGCTTTCTACCAGGCTTGGATAATTGATAGACAGGCAAAAGCATGGACCCGCTTGGAATATGGAGTTCTTCTAATTTGTGATTAATTGTCCCAAAACAATTGCAAGAAAGCCTCGACAATTAGTATAAAGAACAACTCGGCCCAGCCCGATTGACTAAATAAGTGGGCTTGGGCTTGACACATTACAATATCTGGGCTTGTACCAGATAGGGCTTTTAATTGTAAAGTCAGGTCAAGCTATAATATAAACTCAGCTCGGCCCATGAACACCCCTACTTTTCCCTAATAAAAGAGTGGAACTCTATTGAGGAGTCCAACTGTTGAAAATCGAACCGCAAAAAATGAACTCTCTCATGTGTACAAGTTTCTTAAGTCTTACTCCAACAAGAGGATGGGATGTTCTTAAATTTTATTTCAATAGGATTTTATTACACCATATTATTGTGTATATAAGTATTATAATTTTACACATTATTAATATTCATCAGAAGCTCAATGTTACAGTTGGCATCAACTCTTCTGGAGTAGGGTTTAGGATATCTCAATTCTTAAAAAGACTAGGGTGTTTATATTTGAAGTTTTTGAATGGTTTAAATTATCAATACTTGAGCCCACCGTGAAATTTTACTTCTCCAACTCACTGTGTATGAGTGAGACCCAACTAGGTTGGAATGGAGACTCCGTTTCACAGGAGCCAACTAGAGTTAAAAAAAGAAAAGAAGAAGAAGAAGAACTGCAGGGGCGGACCTACATGCATATGACCTGAGGTGATTTTGAAAATCATAGAAAACTGAATGGCTTGGACATATCCCCCCTATGATTAATAAATAGTTGCCCCTCGTCTAAAACAGTGTGATCGTCCCTCATCACAAAACTTATGTAAAAACACTCATGTCTTTTGACATTTTCTTCATGTCGAGAGTACGAATCCTCTCGCGCTGTTGATCTCCTTTGACATTTTCTTTCTATTAAGAGTGTTAGATTATCTTTACGGTGATCAACTTTTTGTTGCCTATCCTCTCGTGGTTAGTCTCTCTCTCACACCAAATAACCTTAAATAAAGCAATCTCCCTCCCTCCTCAGATATAGCATAAATTTAATGACTCTATACCTAAATTTGAACCCTTAATCACCAATCCTATTTTTCAAATCCTAATCCAAACCTAAGCCCTAAATCACTAATCTGAGCATATCTACAAGATAAACCAAATGCCCATCGGCCATCTTTGATCTTCAATTGATACAAAATGGGATCTTAAAGTTTATGTGTGAATAATTTGAGTTACATTTAAGTGGTGGTTTTTCTTTTTTCCATTAGCCCATGACGAACTATAGGCAATTATTCTTACAACTAAAGTGAGTACATGCAACCAATTCTTTAGATCCAAATAAAAACCTATGAAACACAAATGGGTAATTGGGTGCTCACCCAAATCGACCGTGGGCATGGCATTCAAATGCTAAGATTAAATGATCATGATAAATGAATTTGTGAGAGGAGTATTGGAAGACCTCAATGGACAGGAATCTGAGCACGGAAAAAAAATTTATTTTCTATTAAATGCAATAAATTTTCTCTGTTTGGTATTATTCATGTGAAAGAAGTAACAAACCGAGCAAATGTTTAGCACCACCAAACAAATATCCTAGTCCGCCACTTGAAAAAAACACCAAAAAAGCCTGATCGAATTTTCCAAACCCAAAAGTCCATCATTCAATGAATTTTCTCCACTGAGTCTTCTGTCTTATGAATTGAAAAGGCAGACTACACCGGTGTTTGAAAAGTTTTTCTTTCAAAGGGAAAAACAAAAAAAACCATTCCTGTTTGGTTTAGAACTGGCAAATATTGAGGTTTTTTTATCTCCACTTTTAATAAATGGTTTCACCTTTCAACATACAGGACTCCAGTAGGTGAAAATCTCACCTCCTTTGGAGTCATCTTGTCGCATGAAAATCAGAGGCCTGCTTTTGGATATGTTTAAGCATATATGTTCGAAGGTATTCACAATTCTAGGCCAATGAGGTAAGTTAGCCATTCGCATTAAATCCTTGAAGCCATGACAACTATAAATCGTCAACCCCTTTGTTAGAGGTCCATACATTACTAATGTTCAATCATTCTTAAAATGGGAATGGGAGCAGCTCCATGGCGAGACCCAGGGCGGTGCTTAGAATGGACCCTAGATAGGAATGGTCAAACAAATTTGACAAGCAGTGGTAAAATTGGTCAATAGAGGCATCATCTACTTAACAAGTGAATTATTGACATGCATTCATGAATAATCAAGTGAAATTAATAAGTTTTTATGTACAAGAAAATAATTTAATAAGGAAAATAAAAGAAAAAGAACATACAATTGCTGGTCCAAGTATCAAGTGTAGAAGATCTAATATAAGTTTTCAAATTACATTGTGGTCATCATTTGTAATTGCTCACTTCAAATCTCATGCATAGTTGCTTAAAAATAAATTTTAAATTTTAGAACCAGATCTCTTCTACCAAATAGTGAACATGAAAAAACTTATAAACAGGTGACTCGATCAAGCTCCCCTATATTTGACTTGGGTACTATTGTCTAAACATGAAGATGACTCGGAGAGTCAAGAGTCCACTAGGGAGTATTGATTTGATTGTGACACGAAAGCATAAGAATCCTAGATTAAAACCTAAGGATTGAATTCTTAGCAAAGTTCTATAACTAGAAGGGAAGTACAACACCCTAGCTACATTTTGTAAAATCAACAAAAGCACCCCTACAATCTTCACAATAAAAAACAAGATTTCAATTTCTTTTTACACCCTCACACACACACCTGTGACCCATGGACGAGAGGATTCATTGACTGTTTTACCTATTACAATCCCATGACTTCGTGAAAGGACAAAAGTGCTCCCAATATAGCAATGTTTTGACGTAGTAAGCATATTGTTCTTATTATTTTTTCTTAATAAATACTTCAAGGGACTGGAACATGTTACAGGAACCATTGTGAATATGCTGTTGTATATATGTTTACAACGTTATAGGTAGTGGGGACTACAGTTGGGATTTTCATTAATTTATATTATTTAAGATACCTCTTAGAAAATAAAAGAGATTAACAAATCAACCAGATGGACTTCGACGGGCCCCACTTTGTCTACCTATCTTTGAGTCCGGATCTTGTTAGACCCCGTCCGAGTTAAACAAGATTAACTCTAATTGATTAGAATTAATACTAATTAACTATGCGATTAATTAAGCTAATGATGGTTTATGCCAAATGGAATTGAATTAGCTTAAAGCTAATGAATTAGGCTTAATGAAATGATAATGAAGAGATTGAATTATGTGAATGAGTTTTAGACTCAAACTAAGCGGAACAAGGACTTTTTCGTAAATACGAATCTTCACGTATTTTGTCGAATACGTTAACTTTTGATACCAACACGTGTATCTCAAAGAGTACGATAACTTCCATAAAAAAACTTGGACTCATTCGACGAGAATTGGATCAAGTGAGTCTTCATTTGACTCAAAATGTAATAATGGAAGAGGAAGTGGCCTTAAGTGTAAAAATGAGGCTTATATAGGATAAGAATGAACTCAAATGAGTTCATTCAACTCATTTCCAGCACAAGAGGATTGGAGGCGAACCCTAGACTCCTTTCTTCCTCTTTCTTCCATTCTTCTCATCAGGTTGAGGTTGGAGTGATTCAAGTGATTTTGAAGAGGTTTCATCTTCTTCATCTTCTTCCTCAACTTGTTTTCCATTTTGAAGTAGTAAAGCTTGGGAAAGAACTCAAGATTCATTTTCATAAAACTTCAAGTAAGTAACTTGAATCCCTTGTAAAGTTTTCAAGTTCATAGGGTGAGTTGGATGGGTTTGTAACACAAACACTCATTAGACTCTATTTTGAATTGATATTGATTTAGGTTGAGAAAGAAAATGTTTTGATTTGGGATTTTAATCTCAAGACAACTAAGTAAAGAGGAGTTCTTGTTAATTATCTCAACAAGGCAAGTATAATCAGTTCTCATAATATATGCTTGTGATTGTACATAAATTTGTTTTATGAACAATTTTCATTGTTTTAGGATTTCATTTCATATGAAATGATTATCGTATGATGGTTATGATGGTTAAATTATTTATGGAGTGTTAGAGACTCAATTTATGTTTAAATGACCTTTGGAAAGGCTTAGAAGTGAGTGGAAGAAGTTGGGGAATCAAACAGTGCAAAAACATGATTTTCAGGCTCTGTTCTGAAAATTCTGCACTCAAACGTTCGAACTCTTGGCCTGAGCGTTCGAACTCTTGACTGAACGTTCGAACTCTTGGCCTGAACGTTCGAACTCTTGATCTTGATGGTCTTTGGTTCGGGAGCATTCTACAATCGAACGTTCGAACTCTGTACAGTAAACGTTCGAACTCTTGGCAGACCCTTAATCTTGGCAGATTTTCAATCGGCCATAACTTTTTAACCGTACGTCGGATTTTGGAGTTCTATATACTGTTGGAAAGCTCTTGGAACGTAGAATCTAACGGTCTATAGTACCAATTAATTGAATGAATCAAAATGAGTCCATACTAAGGTGATTCTATTTGAATCAAAAACTATTTCCTTACGTGTAAATAAGTCTATAACTTAGTCTTGAGGCTAAACGATGTGATATTCATCGAATATTATGTTATCTAAATCTTCATAGGTGTTAGCTAAGGTTAGCGAATGTACAAACTACTATTAAGGTGATGTTCATCGAAAATAACACGTATATTCAATAACGAACGTTTCACCCATCTGTTTGGTTTAGAGATTTGATTACGAACGTGAATAGAATTGATAGGTTTGATGTAATTCTCGAGTCTGGCACTACATAGTAATTTCTTAAGCTCGATATTGAGCTGAACTGAATAATGCAATGAATGAATAAATAATCCTACTGCAGTAGATGGATGGGGTGTTTCCGGAGCTCCGTGGTGATGCCAGTGATCTCTGATCAAGACGCTGGTAGATCCCACATATATATATACTAGACTGAAAAGTCATTGAATGATAAGCTACCTAATAATAAGTACTCACTATAAATCAATGAAATGAATGAATATGAATAAATACTTCCTTTTGGGAAGAATTGAATGAAATAAATGCTATTGTAGTTGCCATCTAGTAATTGATATTACTTGACTCCATTGGATTCTAATGTACAGGTTATGAAATGCATAGAATTGTTTAATGGTTGAATTGAATAGGGTTATTATGAATGATAGCATGTACTATCAAAGATCTGTTTATACATTACTGAGCCGTCGTGTTCACAGTGTTATTGATGACATTATAGGCCCAATTGCCCGTCCCGGTCACGCAGAGGCCGTTTCGCCAACGGATGAGGCCAATCCGGTTCCTACAGGAGGTCTAATTGAATGGACATAAATCGGAGGGCGAGTGTGAACTAGAACATTTTTGAAAGTTGTTTTGGAAATTTTAGAATGAACTTGTTATTAATCATGAGACCGTTTTGGTAAAACACTTCTGTATATTCATTTGAATAGTGTGTAGTTGTCACCTGCATTGTATTTGAATATGCAGTGGTTGACTTGTTAGAAATGAAAATTGTATAGTGAACTTTACTTTCGATGTAAAGTACCTTTATATAATCTGCAATTGTCAATGTATATATATATTCCGGCAAAAATGTACATTTGACAGGTACGCGTCATTGATCCCTTGTAGATTTCGTCTTGACTTCGGTTAATTCGGAGTCTACGGGAGTAAGTATGATTGACCTCGCGACCCGGGGTTATGCCCTGATTACTCTGATCTCGGGCTCGGGTCGTGACAGATCTCCAGAGTGGTCTGCTAGCTCCACGATTCCTGCGAGTGGGATGTGTGAAACTCACCATGAAGCCTGCGTACATATGATGATCCAAACCATTAAAGTTGAATGGAATCCCCTCCAGTAACATATCCTCAAATTTTACTTTCGTAGGATTTGGTTGTACTGTTGGATTGAACACACACGATTGAAAAGGAAAAAAATTGTAAATTGAGATGCAATGTACCAGAAAAGATTATGAAACAGTAAGAAGCATAACAACCGAAATCCTTGAAAACAATGGAAACCCAATTGCTGTGCCTGCCATCCATTACAATTATTCAAATAAAAAGTTAATAAAGTTCACCAAAACTTGTTTAGTCCTTGTGACCTCGTACAATTTCTTCAACAAAAGCCCTGAGACTATTGTATGATGATCCTCCTTCCTTTATTGCTATTTGACAAGCCTGCTTCACTTCTCCCAGCTCTTCTTCTCAGCTCTTTACTTTCATCTACTCCGGTTAAATCCATCAGCCTCTTCACCATTTGGGCAATTTCTGGTCGTGAACAACTTTCTTATCTCCAATCTCTTGCTTCAACGCAGGCCGACTTTCCAATCTTCCACTATTAATTTAGAATTAAGAAGTTGATCAGAGAAGATTGGAAAAGTAAGCATGGGCTTACCCGCATATACGCCTTCAGTTGTAGAATTCCACCCGCAGTGCGTTAAGAAGCCCCCCACAGAAGAATGGCACAAGACCCTCAACTGGTCACACCATGGCAGTACCAGGCCCATGTCACCACTAACGTCTTGCAAGTGATTCGCATCCCTGCGTGCAATCCATAGGAACCGGACACCACTGGCGCGTAATCCAATTGCAATTTCCTCCATTTGCTGGGCCGAGACAGATAAGAAACTACCCAATGAGACATATAGGACAGAGCTTTCAGGTTGTGAGTCGAGCCAATCAAAGTAGTCCTTATTGGAGTGGTCCATGGCCTTTGGGGTTGGGTCTTGGAGTGTCATATAAGGGATGGTGGGGCCAACATGGTGGATAGGAACTGAGAGTTTTGCTCTTAAGCTATCTATGACATGGTTCTCAAGCTCATAAAAGCAAGTGAATAGAATGCTTTGTGATTGGATTGCCAAAGAGATGGCTTCTAGGGTCCTGCTAAAAAACTGCTTCACCCCAGGAAAAGAGAAGTTGGGTAAGTCCGCTAGTCGAATGGAAGAGATCCCTGGAATGTAGTTCACACGCTCCTCTCCACTTTCTCCTGAAGCATGTGAGAGGTCAATTCACTAGAATACATATTTTTTCACTCATTGCATTTCAATATAATGCATCAATCAGGCAGCCACTCATGCCCAACCTGAACCGGACTGACCACCTAAAATCATAATACGATTTCGAATTGGGGTTAAGAACATCAGTTTAAGTTGGATTGAAGTTGTGTAAAGGTTAAAAGAAAACTGATGCACGCTGAAGTCTGCAAGGAGATTTCATGCTTGCTACTTCTCATTGACCCACTTGGATTCCACCTTCGTTTCGTGGTCCGAGCTATTCACATTACTTGGCCGAGAATAATATGAAGTAGCAAACAATTTACTCCAATTGAAATATACACAGTTGAATTGACAGGACCCAGTTTTGACTTAAATCTCCATTTCTACACTGATCAATCGAGAGCTAGGTACATACCACTACAATTGGGGACAACTTTGAGTGAGTCTATATTGGAAGACATTTCAAGATCAAGCACAAGTGTGCTCTACATGGATCAACAAGATTTGGATGAATAAAAAATCACATTAGCATTTGATAATTTCTCATTTCAAAAAATATAATGTAAACTGTGAGCGTAACTGGGGTCAACTTGGGTTGTAGTAGGGTTCAAGTTTCTCGTAGAATTCAAGTTGTTCAAGTTTGGCTTGCAGTCTGGGTCAATTCAGAACCAGGTTGACTCTCCAAGAATTTGGGTGGAGCTTGCCTATAATGAAGCCTGACCTGACCCAACCCACCTAAGTTATATATATGAGAGAGAGAGAGAGAGAGAGAGAGAGAAGGTTTCTCAAATGCACACCATGCAAGGATCATCCAGGAGCCTGAAAATCTACTATAATTTTTTTAGTTTTTGTGTGTGGTACTGTAAGGTTTCTAGGATCTAGAGATCGGCCCTTGTGGTTTTAGTATTTTGTATTACATACCTCTGTCATTTTATTCATTTCCAAAATCAGTAAATTTGACAGTATTGAGAAAAGTGTTATATAGTATAATGATACCGTTGCCCATCCCATTATGCATAATTTCAAAAATTGTCATCACCAAAAACCCTTTTTCTTCCCGGTACCTATTTTACATACTTTACCTTTATTTTTGTCACTTTATTCTTTGAACATATTATGTGCTTTTATTGCCCTTACATTTTTGTTTTTTCTTTGCAGGAGTATTTGCAAGCATGAGTTTCATCATGCACAATTATACTAACCAATCTTCCTTTTGCCACACTGGTTCCTTGATTAGGAGTATATACAAGAGGTCAAGGGTTCAAGGATTGGTACCACCCTCTTCTACACAAAAAATTACACTCAAAGATATTTCTTTCTTACTAGGGTTTCTTAGGGCTTAAGAAAAGGAAACCCCATAAGAGGAGATGTCTAGTGTAACCCTAATGTATCCCACAAGATTGAGAGTGAAACATGAATAAAGTCTAGAGGTTTCTTTTTTTCCCCTACGAAGGCATATTTCCAAACAATGTAAATCTTACTGTTTTATTTGTATTACTTAATTAGATTTACGTGTGCATCATATATAGTTCTACGTCAATAGCAAGCTTCCGTGAGGCCAACAAAAACAACTTAGACATAAATCTTCTCATAAAACAATTTTGATTTTTTATAGGTAGGGTCTATTTTTTAAAAAATCTAATTTATTCACACACACCAATCTTCCTTCATTTGCACATATTCAATCTTTCCCCAGGCTTCCCCTTCCCCTTCCCTTCATCCAGGTTAGCTCGATCCTCCAACAGACAATCTATTTTAATTAAAAAAAAGGGGACGCCATGTAGAAGGTTCATTAAATTTTCATAGGTGGGTAGGTGTGCTACCTTATGAAATACTTAATTCAAAAGGTCAGAGTCCAGACACCATGGGACTGTCACCCAGCTTTTATGGAAGGAGTGGTATCATCAGAAGGGCCCACCAACTGAAGATACAAGATACTCATGCAATTTCTTCAAATTTTACTCCAGTCGTAATTCCTCCAACCATACGATTCCCGGTCCAATCTTCAATGAGATAGCACTAACTTTTATCGGACTAAAATCTGGAGACATGATCTAAATGGATAGGACAGGACTTCATGTTGACCAACTCAAAAAACATACATACAAAGTTTTATACATACATACAAGGCTTTAAACAACAGTAACTTACCTGACCAGTCATGGAAGGGCAAATGGCCGTGGGAACTGAGAAGGTCGAAATGATAATAGATGGAGAGCACCGAAGGCGACATCGTCCACAAAGACACCACCGCGATATTCCACCTCTTCCCTACCGAAACAGCCCACTGCATGTACGTGTCGGCCACCATACAGCTCACATTCGGCTCAAGCCGTTCCAGCAGCCGCTCAAACGGTTCCTCCATCTTCGTACACACGGCCTCGATGAACCCTGGGAAGTCAGCCCCGCGTACCAGCTCGGAGGGGATGACATTGGGGATGGAGAGGAGCCGTATGTTGGGAGGCGTGGGAGCCGACCCGATGAAGCCGAGCCACTCCTCCGTGACCACGAAGGTAATGAGGAGGTTCTCATCGGACGATGAGAGGAGCTTGCAGAGGTTCATCATGGGGTTGATGTGGCCTCTGCCGGGGTAAGGAAGGGCCACCACATGAACGGCGGATGTTGTATCCATGTTGATGGAATAGATGGTGGGGATCTTCGGATGAAGTGAGAGGATTTGGGAAGGAGAGAGAAGATGGTGTTTGGAATGGGTTGTGAGAATAGTAGTAGGTGATGGCAGGCAGAGGCGTTTTCACTCTGACCAGTAATACTAATTAGCTCCCTGGGGGGACGTTTATAACGAGGCACGAGAAATGCATTCGGCATAGATCTTTTGCCTCTGATCCTGAGTTATGGTCCTCACACAAGTCTAACTATTTTATATCAAATAAAAATATTTAATGAGTTTATACCAAATAAAAATATTTAATTCTTAATCAAATAGTCAAGCATTTGGATGCATGAAACTCATGGGATTCAGTGTAATTTCGGGGTTGCGTGTGAATGGTTCTGATGGATCTTAAAGTGGGCTTCACATGCTCACAGGAGGATTTTCATCAGAATTAGCGTGTGTGCACATATAGCCCACTTGATGGTTCATCTGAGTGAACAACACAAACACCCATGAGTGTTTATAAGGATAAAGACGGGAAGGGCAATCCATGTTCAATTGTTAAGATTTATGCCTTCTGCTCTGCTGAGCTGTGAGTTTTTATGTTTAATGAATAAGTTTGGAAGGAAAATGTGTGGTGTGTTAATATGATTTGGAAACGGAAGCATAGCACGAGAGTGACACAGAAAATGGAGGACAACGACACCGCATGAAGTCTCATGTGATTCAAGTTCGCAGGTGAGGGTTTTCATATATATATATATATATATATATATGGGAGATGCTTCTATGAAAGGTATCTCTCACCTTAAATGAGAGATTGTGTGGAGGCCTTTACATCCATATCCAATACCAACAACTTAAATGTGAGGGCGCCCACCTAGATTTCTTATATAATGTGAGAGATATCTCTCATAAAAGCGTCTCCCAATATATATATATATATATATATGAGAATAGCTCTCCCGAGCTGTAGATGAGGGTATAGTCAGCTACACCGTGTGAGAGACGCGTGTGCTTTGGGCGGAACACAAGAGGAAGACGAAATGAAAACTGGCGCCCTTCTCTGTTCTCCATTTCATTTCCCCCTCTTCTCATTTCCCCTGTTCATTTCCCCCTTCCATCTTCCGCAGACCTAGGCAGCAATCACAGTAAGCTCGATCTTTCTCTCAGCTCGATCTATCTGTCTCTCGCGTCGATCTCTCTCTCTCAACTCGATCTCTCTCTCACCTCGATCTCTCTCTGTCGCGTCGATCTCTCTCTCTCTCTCTCTCTCTCTCTCTCTCTCTCTCTCGACGATCTCTCTATCTCCCCCCCTCATCTCTCCCTCTCTTGTCGATCTCTCTCTGTCGCTGCGGCAAACCCTCTCTCCCTCTTCCGCCATCGCTGCTGCTCTCCCTCTCAGGAAGATATAAGTACTTTGCAAGGAGTAGGTAAGAAAAGGGCAAGAAAAAGACTTGGGTTCTGATGACAACTTGGGTATATTCCTTGAAACAAAATGACAAAAACAATGACAACAACATCTGACTTTTTGGGCCTCCACCTGCCTCCCCCACCCCCCAACAAATAAAGATTAATATTAACTCAATCATCAAATAAGTTGTGAAATTAAAGACCCTGAAGATGACATATTAAAATCAGAAACATGATATGATAGTGAGATCGATAAATCATAAAGCACTTGTGCATCAAAAGGTTCATGGTTTACCTGAAATAAGAGGGGACCAGTAGAGTGTAGAGACTAGAGAGAGATTAGTGAGTATGAGTGTATTACACACTATTAATAATCCTTTAGTATCACAAATATTCTAACAAGTAACAACAATTTTTTTTAGAGAAAATAAAGATTTAAAAAAGTCATTTTGAAAACACTAAATATATAGATCTAGCATAAAAGTATGTAGATCAAGCATTTACACACCATACAATGATCATGAATCATTAAAAGAACATATTTATTATGAAATCCCCAAAAAATGATATATTATAATTCAAATATAAAAAAAATCCGAAAATAAAAAAAATTGGAAAAAAAAGTTCAAAATCATGTGTATGAGTAGGTCTAGCATGAAAGTATGTAAATCTAACTTCTAAAAATCATGTGTATGTAGATCTAGCATGATTTCTATACTTCATTTAAAAATTAAAAGAAAATACATAATAAAATGTTTTAAGTTGATTTTCTCTTACTTTAGATACTATTTTCTTCAAAAAATAGATGTGGGATTTGAAAATATCCAAGAGGGATGTGTGATGGAGTATGGCTGCTACTATGGGTAGAAAGGAGATGAGAAGAGAGGAGAAGATGATGAAGATGGAGAAAAGATGAAAAAATTATGATTTTTACCATTTTTATCTCATCTCGGCCGATATTTTCAAAATATCAGCCGAGATATCGGTTCTGCCGATATGAAGATCATCTCGGCTGATGTAGGCCGAGATTTTGGCGATATTTACCGAGACCGATATCTCAATGAGATATCGGCTCGGTACTGGCCGATACCGGTTCATATCGGCCGATATGAACCGGTATCGGCCGATATTTTAATCTATGCGCATACTCCCATATCTAGAAAGTCTATTTTCAGGCTTGGGAAGGAAAAAGCTGATGTAGCGACAAAGTAGTTATGCGGAATATTGTCGCACCAAACACTTAAAAAAGGAGTTTTCTATAGAAAACCACCTCTTTATCTGGTGATATGAGCTAAACAAATGTGCCCTTAGAGTCTGTTTGTGCAGCGGTCATTATCCACAAAAATGGGTAGGGAGATGGCGCTGGAATGCGTTTGGGTGCAGAGAGGATTCCCTCCTTCAGATTTTAAATCCAGCAATGTTTTTGAGTCTCCATTTTCCGCCAAAGAAAGCATTTCGTTTTCCAATCCCCATTGCAAGAAACCAACTGCAGGCGGCGCTCCACAAACAGACCCTTAAAACAAAACAAAAGTTACTCGGACACTACTACGGAGCCCACATACGACATTTGTATTATAGTGCATAAAATTGGATTATACTGCCTTTACCAATAAAAAATGAAAAATGGATTGTCTGGATCTCCACAATCATTCCAAAAAAGGCCACGTTTCCATCACATCAGGAACCTTACAAAATTAAGGGCATGTTTGTGTTTCCATGGAAAAGTGGACGATTTTCCGTGAAAAATCCATTTTTCCGACGTTTGGTGAGGAACAATTCCGCGGAAATGCTTTCCTGCCTCATCAACTTTTTCCTTAATAATGGTAGGAATGGGTTTCCCATGAGGGGTATGAGAAATGAATTTCCTCAGAAAACTTCTCCCTCTCTCCTCACTCTTGTCCATTTCAACCGAAAAACCCTACAACTATTTTGTTTTTTATTTCTTTATATAAATTATTATTTAATGTTGAATAAATAATATACGTGCTATGTTATTTTTCTTCAAAAAATTATATCACCAAATAAGAAATTTTGATTTTCAATAAGGAATCCACAACTACACCAAACAACATTAGCACAAATTCAATGAGGAAACTCCTTTTGCACCAAACATGAATTTCTAAGTTCTACGAAATTCATTTTTCGAGTTTTTCATTTCTATGGGATTTGCTGACGTGAAAATTTCCTCTTTCCACAGAAAGAGTGTGTACACAAAAGTGCCCTATGGGTTTTCATCTCCCACAAAAATCTTGTGCATGAGCTCCCAATTCTTCTTAACATGCTTTCAATTGGGTCCTACGCTGATTGAAAACTCTGCACAAGTATAGGATTCCACATGTATAATATTAAAACACATGGACAAATTTAAGTCCCGACCCTTCACAAGGTGAGAAATTCAACACTGACTAGTGAGATTTTACTTCAAACCATTAGACTAGACAAACAGCTTCCACCAAAACTGATATATGTGCCTTTAAATGTAACGGTTACGCACCTGACAATTCATAAATTGGGAAGTGGCCTTTGGAATTGAGAAGTTCGAAATGATAGAAAATGGAGAACATGGAGGGAGCCATTGGCCACAGAGATGCCACCGCTACGTTCCATCTCTTCCCTACCGAAATGGCCCACGGCATGTACGTATCGGCCATGATACAGCTCGCCTTCGGCTCAAGCCCTTCCAGAAGCCGCTCGAACGGCCCCTGAATCTTCATGTACACAGCCTCGATGAACCCCGCGAAGTTGGCTCCACGGACCAGCTTGGAGGGGATGACGTTGGGATGGAGCGAAACCGTATGTTGGGAGGCGTGGGAGCCGAGCTGATGAAGCCAAGCCACTCCTCCGTTACGACAAAGGTGATGAGGAGGCTGTCATCTGACGATGCGAGGAGCTTGCAGAGGTTCATCATGGGGTTGATGTGGCCGCAGCCAGGGTAAGGAAGGGCCACCACGTGGACGGCAGATGTAGTGTCCATGTCGATGAAATCGATGGTGGGGATCTGTGATGAGATCTGAAGATATGAGATGAAGAAGAAGAGAAAGAGGAGGAAAGTGGGAGGACTATGGAGTTTGGCAGAAAGTTATAGGACTAGGCATCAATGGCCCATGCCATTGAATTAAATGTAGCCAGCTCAAACATGGGGGGACGTCCATTGAATGTGATGTACGACTGGAGGATGAAATTGGGTCCAGATACTCGAATCTCATGACTTTCCTGCAGGGGTGCTCATGGGCCGGAACAGCCTGAGCCCGATCGAGGCTCGACATGCTTTCTACCAGGCTTGGATTAATTGATAGACAGGCAAAAGCATGGACCCGCTTGAATATGGAGTTCTTCTAATTTAGTGATTAATTGTCCAAACAATTGCAAGAAAGCCTCGACAATTAGTATAAAGAACAACTCGGCCCAGCCCGATTGACTAAATAAGTGGGCTTGGGCTGGACAATTACAATATCTGGGCTTGTACCAGATATGGGCTTTTAATTGTAAAGTCAGGTCAAGCTATAATATAACTCAGCTCGGCCCATGAACACCCCTACTTTCCCTTTGAAAAGAGTGGAACTCTATTGAGGAGTCCAACTGTTGAAAATCAGAACCGCTAAAAATGAACTCTCTCATGTGTACAAGTTTCTTAAGTCTTACTCCAACAAGAGGATGGGATGTTCTTAAATTTTATTTCAATAGGAGCTTATTACACCATATTATTGTGTATATAACTATTATAATTTTACACATTATTAATATTCATCAGAAGCTCAATGTTACAGTGGCATCAACTCTTCTGGAGTAGGGTTTAGGATATCTCAATTCTTAAAAGACTAGGGTGTTTATATTTGAAGTTTTGAATGGTTTAAATTATCAATACTTGAGCCCACCGTGAAATTTTACTTCTCCAACTCACTGTGTATGAGTGAGACCCAACTAGGTTGGAATGGAGACTCCCGTTTCACAGGAGCCAACTAGAGTTAAAAAAGAAAAGAAGAAGAAGAACTGCAGGGGCGGACCTACATGCATATGACCTGAGGTGATTTTGAAAATCTTAGAAAACTGAATGGGCTTGGACATATCCCCCTTATGATTAATAACTAGTTGCCCCACGTCTAAACAGTGTGATCGTCCCTCATCACAAAACTTATGTAAAAACACTCATGTCTTTTGACATTTTCTTCATGTCGAGAGTACCAAATCCTCTTCGCGCTGTTGATCTCCTTTGACATTTTCTTTCTATTAAGAGTGTTAGATTCTCTTTACGGTGATCAAACTTTTTGTTGCCTATCCTCTCGTGGTTAGTCTCTCTCACACCAAATAACCTTAAATAAAGCAATCTCCCTCCCTCCTCAGATATAGCATAATTTTAATGACTCTATACCTAAATTTGAACCCTTAATCACCAAATCCTATTTTCAAATCCTAATCCAAACCTAAGCCCTAAATCACTAAATCTGAGCATATCTACAAGATAACCAAATCACCATCGGGCATACTTTGATCTTCAATTGATACAAAAATGGGATCTTAAAGTTTATGTGTGAATAATTTGAGTTACATTTAAGTTGTGGTTTTTCTTTTTTTCCATTAGCCCATGACCAACTATAGGCAATTATTCTTACAACTAAAGTGAGTACATGCAACCAAATTCTTTAGATCCAAATAAAACCCATTTGGAAACACAAATTGGGTAATTGGGTGCTCACCCAAATCACCATGGCATGGCATTCAAATGCCTAAGATTAAATGAATCAATGATAATCTGAATTTGAGAGAGATATTGGGAAGACCCTTCAATTGGACAGGAACTCTGAGCACGGAAAAAAAATTTATTTCTATTTAAATGCAATAAATTTTCTCTGTTTGGTATTATTCATGTGAAAGAAGTTAACAAACCGAGCAAATGTTTAGCCCCACCCAAACAAATATCCTAGGTCCGCCACTGAAAAAAAAAAAAAAAAAAAGCCTGATCGAATTTTCCAAACCCAAAAGTCCTCATTCAATGAATTTTCTCCACTAGAGTCTTCTGTCTTTATGAATTGAAAAGGCAGACTACACCGGTGTTTGAAAGTTTTTCTTTCAAAGGGAAAAACAAAAAAACCATTCCTGTTTGGGTTTTAGAACTGGCAAATATTGAGGGTTTTTTTATCTCCACTTTTAATAAATGGTTTCACCTTTTCACATACAGGACTCCAGTAGGTGAAAATCTCACCTCCTTTGGAGTCCATCTTGTCGCATGAAAATCAAGAGGCCTGCTTTTGGATATGTTTAAGCATATATGGTTCGAAGGTATTCACAATTCTAGGCCAATGAGGTAAGTTAGCCATTCGCATTAAATCCTTGAAGCATGACAACTATAAATCGTGCAACCCCTTTGTTAGAAGGTCCATACATTACTAATGTTTCAATCATTCTTAAATTGGAATGGGAGCAGCTCCATGGCGAGACCCAGGGCGGTGCTTAGAATGGACCCTAGAAGGAATGGTCAAACAAATTTGACAAGCAGGTGTAAATTTGGTCAATAGAGGCATCATCTACTTAACAAGTGGAATTATTGACATGCATTCATGATAATCAAGTGAAATTAATAAGTTTTTATGTACAAGAAAAATAATTTAATAAGGAAAATAAAAGAAAAAAAGAACATAAATTGCTGGTCCAAGTATCAAGTGTAGAAGATCTAATATAAGTTTCAAATTACATTGTGGTCATCATTTGTAAATTGCTCACTTCAAATCTCATGCATAGTTGCTTAAAAATAAATTTTAAATTTTTAAGAACCAGATCTCTCTACCAAATAGTTAACAATGAAAAAAACTTAATAAACGAGGTGACTCGATCAAGTCTCCCCTATATTTGACTTGGTACTTTGTCTAAACATGAGATGACTCGGGAGAGTCAAGAGTCCACTAAGGGAGTATGTATTTGATTGTGACACGAAAGCATAAGAATCCTAGATTAAAACCTAAGGATTGAATTCTTAGCAAAGTTCTATAACTAGAAGGGAAGTACATACACCCTAGCTACATTTTGTAAAATCAACAAAAGCACCCCTACAATCTTCACAATAAAAAACAAGATTCAATTTCTTTTTACACCCTCACACACACACCTTGACCATGGGACGAGAGGATTCCATTGACTGTTTTACTATTACAATCCCATGACTTCGTGAAAGGACAAAAGTGCTCCCAATATAGCAATGTTTTGACGTAGGTAAGCATATTGTTCTTATTATTTTTCTTATAAATACTTCAAGGGACTGGAACATGTTACAGGAACCATTGTGAATATGGCTGTTGTATATATGTTTACAACGTTTATAGGTAGTGGGGACTACAGTTGGGATTTTCATTAATTTATATTTATTTTAAGATACCTCTTAGAAAATAAAAGGAGATTAACAAATCCAACCAGATGGACTTCGACGGGCCCACTTTGTCTACCTATCTTTGAGTCCGGATCTTGTTAGACCCCGTCCCGAGTTAAACAAGATTAACTCTAATTGATTAGAATTAATACTAATTAACTATGCTTAATTAAGCTAATGATGGTTTATGGCCAAATGGAATTGAATTAGCTTAAAGCTAATGAATTAGGCTTAATGAAATGATAATGAAAGAGATTGAATTAATTGAATGAGTTTTAGACTCAAACTAAGGGAACAAGGACTTTTTCGTAAATACGAATCTTCACGTATTTTGTCGAATACGTTAACTTTTGATACCAACACGTGTATCTCAAAGAGTACGATAACTTCCATAAAAAAACTTGGACTCATTCGACGAGAATTGGATCAAGTGAGTCTTCATTTGACTCAAAATGTAATAATGGAAGAGGAAGTGGCCTTAAGTGTAAAAATGAGGCTTATATAGGATAAGATGAACTCAAATGAGTTCATTCAACTCATTTCCAGCACAAGAGGATTGGAGAGCGAACCCTAGACTCCTTTCTTCCTCTTTCTTCCATTCTTCTTCATCAAGGTTGAGGTTTGGAGTGATTCAAGTGATTTTGAAGAGGTTTCATCTTCTTCATCTTCTTCCTCAACTTGTTTTCCATTTTTGAAGTAGTAAAGCTTGGGAAAGAACTCAAGAATTCATTTTCATAAAACTTCAAGTAAGTAACTTGAATCCCTTGTAAAGTTTTCAAGTTCATAGGGTGAGTTGGATTGGTTTGTAACACAAACAACTCATTAGACTCTATTTTGAATTGATATTGATTTAGGTTGAGAAAGAAAAATGTTTTGATTTGGGGATTTTAATCTCAAGACAACTAAGTAAAGAGGAGTTCTTGTTAATTATCTCAACAAGGCAAGTATAATCAGTTCTCATAATATATGCTTGTGATTGTACATAAATTTGGTTTTATGAACAATTTTCATTGTTTTAGGATTTCATTTCATATGAAATGATTATCGTATGATGGTTATGATGGTTAAATTATTTATGGAGTGTTAGAGACTCAATTTATGTTTAAATGACCTTTGGAAAGGCTTAGAAGTGAGTGGAAGAAGTTGGGAATCAAACAGTGCAAAAACATGATTTTTCAGGCTCTGTTCTGAAAATTCTGCACTCAAACGTTCGAACTCTTGGCCTGAGCGTTCGAACTCTTGACTGAACGTTCGAACTCTTGGCCTGAACGTTCGAACTCTTGATCTTGATGGTCTTTGGTTCGGAGCATTCTACAATCGAACGTTCGAACTCTGTACAGTAACGTTCGAACTCTTGGCAGACCCTTAATCTTGGCAGATTTTCAATCGGCCATAACTTTTTAACCGTACGTCGGATTTTGGAGTTCTATATACTGTTGGAAAGCTCTTGGAACGTAGAATCTAACGGTCTATAGTACCAATTAATTGGATGAATCAAAATGAGTCCATACTAAGGTGATTCTATTTGAATCAAAAACTATTTCCTTACGTGTAAATAAGTCTATAACTTAGTCTTGAGGCTAAACGATGTGATATTCATCGAATATTATGTTATCTAAATCTTCATAGGTGTTAGCTAAGGTTAGCGAATGTACAAACTACTATTAAGGTGATGTTCATCGAAAATAACACGTATATTCAATAACGAACGTTTCACCCATCTGTTTGGTTTAGAGATTTGATTACGAACGTGAATAGAATTGATAGGTTTGATGTAATTCTCGAGTCTGGCACTACATAGTAATTTCTTAAGCTCGATATTGAGCTGAACTGAATAATGCAATGAATGAATAAATAATCCTACTGCAGTAGATGGATGGGGTGTTCCGGAGCTCCGTGGTGATGCCAGTGATCTCTGATCAAGACGCTGGTAGATCCCACATATATATATACTAGACTGAAAAGTCATTGAATGATAAGCTACCTAATAATAAGTACTCACTATAAATCAATGAAATGAATGAATATGAATAAATACTTCCTTTTGGGAAGAATTGAATGAAATAAATGCTATTGTAGTTGCCATCTAGTAATTGATATTACTTGACTCCATTGGATTCTAATGTACAGGTTATGAAATTGCATAGAATTGTTTAATGGTTGAATTGAATAGGGTTATTATGAATGATAGCATGTACTATCAAAGATCTGTTTATACATTACTGAGCCGTCGTGTTCACAGTGTTATTGATGACATTATAGGCCCAATTGCCCGTCCCGGTCACGCAGAGGCCGTTCCGCCAACGGATGAGGCCAATCCGGTTCCTACAGGAGGTCTAATTGAATGGACATAAATCGGAGGGCGAGTGAACTAGAACATTTTGAAAGTTGTTTTGGAAATTTTAGAATGAACTTGTTATTAATCATGAGACCGTTTTGGTAAACACTTCTGTATATTCATTTTGAATAGTGTGTAGTTGTCACCTGCATTGTATTTGAATATGCAGTGGTTGACTTGTTAGGAAATGAAAATTGTATAGTGAACTTTACTTTCGATGTAAAGTACCTTTATATAATCTGCAATTGTCAATGTATATATATATTCCGCAAAAATGTACATTTGACAGGTACGCGTCATTGATCCCTTGTAGATTTCGTCTTGACTTCGGTTAATTCGGAGTCTACGGGAGTAAGTATGATTGACCTCGCGACCCGGGGTTATGCCCTGATTACTCTGATCTCGGGCTCGGGTCGTGACAGATCTCCAGAGTGGTCTGCTAGCTCCACGATTCCTGCGAGTGGGATGTGTGAAACTCACCATGAAGCCTGCGTACATATGATGATCCAAACCATTAAAGTTGAATGGAATCCCCTCCAGTAACATATCCTCAAATTTTACTTTCGTAGGATTTGGTTGTACTGTTGGATTGAACACACACGATTGAAAAGGAAAAAAATTGTAAATTGAGATGCAATGTACCAGAAAAGATTATGAAACAGTAAGAAGCATAACAACCGAAATCCTTGAAAACAATGGAAACCCAATTGCTGTGCCTGCCATCCATTACAATTATTCAAATAAAAAGTTAATAAAGTTCACCAAAACTTGTTTAGTCCTTGTGACCTCGTACAATTTCTTCAACAAAAGCCCTGAGACTATTGTATGATGATCCTCCTTCCTTTATTGCTATTTGACAAGCCTGCTTCACTTCTCCAGCTCTTCTTCTCAGCTCTTTACTTTCATCTACTCCGGTTAAATCCATCAGCCTCTTCACCATTTGGGCAATTTCTGGTCCGTGAACAACTTTCTTATCTCCAATCTCTTGCTTCAACCGCAGGCCGACTTTCCAATCTTCCACTATTAATTTAGAATTAAGAAGTTGATCAGAGAAGATTGGAAAAGTAAGCATGGGCTTACCCGCATATACGCCTTCAGTTGTAGAATTCCACCCGCAGTGCGTTAAGAAGCCCCCCACAGAAGAATGGCACAAGACCCTCAACTGGTCACACCATGGCAGTACCAGGCCCATGTCACCACTAACGTCTTGCAAGTGATTCGCATCCCTGCGTGCAATCCATAGGAACCGGACACCACTGGCGCGTAATCCAATTGCAATTTCCTCCATTTGCTGGGCCGAGACAGATAAGAAACTACCCAATGAGACATATAGGACAGAGCTTTCAGGTTGTGAGTCGAGCCAATCAAAGTAGTCCTTATTGGAGTGGTCCATGGCCTTTGGGGTTGGGTCTTGGAGTGTCATATAAGGGATGGTGGGGCCAACATGGTGGATAGGAACTGAGAGTTTTGCTCTTAAGCTATCTATGACATGGTTCTCAAGCTCATAAAAGCAAGTGAATAGAATGCTTTGTGATTGGATTGCCAAAGAGATGGCTTCTAGGGTCCTGCTAAAAACTGCTTCACCCCCAGGAAAAGAGAAGTTGGGTAAGTCCGCTAGTCGAATGGAAGAGATCCCTGGAATGTAGTTCACACGCTCCTCTCCACTTTCTCCTGAAGCATGTGAGAGGTCAATTCACTAGAATACATATTTTTTCACTCATTGCATTTCAATATAATGCATCAATCAGGCAGCCACTCATGCCCAACCTGAACCGGACTGACCCACCTAAAATCATAATACGATTTCGAATTGGGTTAAGAACATCAGTTTAAGTTGGATTGAAGTTGTGTAAAGGTTAAAAGAAAACTGATGCACGCTGAAGTCTGCAAGGAGATTTCATGCTTGCTACTTCTCATTGACCCACTTGGATTCCACCTTCGTTTCGTGGTCCGAGCTATTCACATTACTTGGCCGAGAATAAATATGAAGTAGCAAACAATTTACTCCAATTGAAATATACACAGTTGAATTGACAGGACCCAGTTTTGACTTAAATCTCCATTTCTACACTGATCAATCGAGAGCTAGGTACATACCACTACAATTGGGGACAACTTTGAGTGAGTCTATATTGGAAAGACATTTCAAGATCAAGCACAAGTGTGCTCTACATGGATCAACAAGATTTGGATGAATAAAAATCACATTAGCATTTGATAATTTCTCATTTCAAAAATATAATGTAAACTGTGAGCGTAACTGGGGTCAACTTGGGTTGTAGTAGGGTTCAAGTTTCTCGTAGAATTCAAGTTGTTCAAGTTGGCTTGCAGTCTGGGTCAATTCAGAACCAGGTTGACTCTCCAAGAATTTGGGTGGAGCTTGCTATAATGAAGCCTGACCTGACCCAACCCACCTAAGTTATATATATGAGAGAGAGAGAGAGAGAGAGAGAGAGAGAGAGAGAGAGAGAGAGAGAAGGTTTCTCAAATGCACACCATGCAAGGATCATCCAGGAGCCTGAAAATCTACTATAATTTTTTTAGTTTTTGTGTGTGGTACTGTAAGGTTTCTAGGATCTAGAGATCGGCCCTTGTGGTTTTAGTATTTTGTATTACATACCTCTGTCATTTTATTCATTTCCAAAATCAGTAAATTTGACAGTATTGAGAAAAGTGTTATATAGTATAATGATACCGTTGCCCATCCCATTATGCATAATTTCAAAATTGTCATCACCAAAACCCTTTTTCTTCCCGGTACCTATTTTACATACTTTACCTTTATTTTTGTCACTTTATTCTTTGAACATATTATGTGCTTTTATTGCCCCTTACATTTTTGTTTTTTCTTTGCAGGAGTATTTGCAAGCATGAGTTTCATCATGCACAATTATACTAACCAATCTTCCTTTTGCCACACTGGTTCCTTGATTAAGAGTATATACAAGAGGTCAAGGGTTCAAGGATTGGTACCACCCTCTTCTACACAAAAAATTACACTCAAAGATATTTCTTTCTTACTAGGGTTTCTTAGGGCTTAAGAAAAGGAAACCCCATAAGAGGAGATGTCTAGTGTAACCCTAATGTATCCCACAAGATTGAGAGTGAAACATGAATAAAGTCTAGAGGTTTCTTTTTTTCCCCTACGTAGGCATATTTCCAAACAATGTAAATCTTACTGTTTTATTTGTATTACTTAATTAGATTTACGTGTGCATCATATATAGTTCTACGTCAATAGCAAGCTTCCGTGAGGCCAACAAAAACAACTTAGACATAAATCTTCTCATAAAACAATTTTGATTTTTCATAGGTAGGGTCTATTTTTTAAAAAATCCAATTTATTCACACACACCAATCTTCCTTCATTTGCACATATTCAATCTTTCCCCAGGCTTCCCCTTCCCCTTCCCTTCATCCAGGTTAGCTCGATCCTCCAACAGACAATCTATTTTAATTAAAAAAAAGGGGACGCCATGTAGAAGGTTCATTAAATTTTCATAGGTGGGTAGGTGTGCTACCTTATGAAATACTTAATTCAAAAGGTCAGAGTCCAGACACCATGGGACTGTCACCCAGCTTTTATGGAAGGAGTGGTATCATCAGAAGGGCCCACCAACTGAAGATACAAGATACTCATGCAATTTCTTCAAATTTTACTCCAGTCGTAATTCCTCCAACCATACGATTCCCGGTCCAATCTTCAATGAGATAGCACTAACTTTTATCGGACTAAAATCTGGAGACATGATCTAAATGGATAGGACAGGACTTCATGTTGACCAACTCAAAAAACATACATACAAAGTTTTATACATACATACAAGGCTTTAAACAACAGTAACTTACCTGACCAGTCATGGAAGGGCAAATGGCCGTGGGAACTGAGAAGGTCGAAATGATAATAGATGGAGAGCACCGAAGGCGACATCGTCCACAAAGACACCACCGCGATATTCCATCTCTTCCCTACCGAAACAGCCCACTGCATGTACGTGTCGGCCACCATACAGCTCACATTCGGCTCAAGCCGTTCCAGCAGCCGCTCAAACGGTTCCTCCATCTTCGTACACACGGCCTCGATGAACCCTGGAAGTCAGCCCCGCGTACCAGCTCGGAGGGGATGACATTGGGGATGGAGAGGAGCCGTATGTTGGGAGGCGTGGGAGCCGACCCGATGAAGCCGAGCCACTCCTCCGTGACCACGAAGGTAATGAGGAGGTTCTCATCGGACGATGAGAGGAGCTTGCAGAGGTTCATCATGGGGTTGATGTGGCCTCTGCCGGGGTAAGGAAGGGCCACCACATGAACGGCGGATGTTGTATCCATGTTGATGGAATAGATGGTGGGGATCTTCGGATGAAGTGAGAGGATTTGGGAAGGAGAGAGAAGATGGTGTTTGGAATGGGTTGTGAGAATAGTAGTAGGTGATGGCAGGCAGAGGCGTTTTCACTCTGACCAGTAATAATAATTAGCTCCCTGGGGGGACGTTTATAACGAGGCACGAGAAATGCATTCGGCATAGATCTTTTGCCTCTGATCCTGAGTTATGGTCCTCACACAAGTCTAACTATTTTATATCAAATAAAAATATTTAATGAGTTTATACCAAATAAAAATATTTAATTCTTAATCAAATAGTCAAGCATTTGGATGCATGAAACTCATGGGATTCAGTGTAATTTCGGGGTTGCGTGTGAATGGTTCTGATGGATCTTAAAGTGGGCTTCACATGCTCACAGGAGGATTTTCATCAGAATTAGCGTGTGCGCACATATAGCCCACTTGATGGTTCATCTGAGTGAACAACACAAACACCCATGAGTGTTTATAAGGATAAAGATGGGAAGGGCAATCCATGTTCAATTGTTAAGATTTATGCCTTCTGCTCTGCTGAGCTGTGAGTTTTTATGTTTAATGAATAAGTTTGGAAGGAAAATGTGTGGTGTGTTAATATGATTTGGAAACGGAAGCATAGCACGAGAGTGACACAGAAAATGGAGGACAACGACACCGCATGAAGTCTCATGTGATTCAAGTTCGCAGGTGAGGGTTCTCATATATATATATATATATATATATGAGAGATGCTTCTATGAAAGATATCTCTCACCTTAAATGAGAGATTGTGTGGAGGCCTTTACATCCATATCCAATACCAACAACTTAAATGTGAGGGCCCCCACCCAGATTTCTTATATAATGTGAGAGATATCTCTCATAAAAGCGTCTCCCAATATATATATATATATATATATATATGAGAATAGCTCTCCCGAGCTATAGATGAGGGTATAGTCAGCTACACCGTGTGAGAGACGCGTGTGCTTTGGGCGGAACACAAGAGGAAGACGAAATGAAAACTGGCGCCCTTCTCTGTTCTCCATTTCATTTCCCCCTCTTCTCATTTCCCCTGTTCATTTCCCTCTTCCATCTTCCGCAGACCTAGGCAGCAATCATAGTAAGCTCGATCTTTCTCTCAGCTCGATCTATCTGTCTCTCGCGTCGATCTCTCTCTCTCAACTCGATCTCTCTCTCACCTCGATCTCTCTCTGTCGCGTCGATCTCTCTCTCTCTCTCTCTCTCGACGATCTCTCTATCTCCCCCCCTCATCTCTCCCTCTCTTGTCAATCTCTCTCTGTAGCTGAGGCAAACCCTCTCTCCCTCTTCCGCCATCGCTGCTGCTCTCCCTCTCAGGAAGATATAAGTACTTTGCAAGGAGTAGGTAAGAAAGGGGCAAGAAAAAGACTTGGGTTCTGATGACAACATGGGTATATTCCTTGAAACAAAATGACAAAAACAATGACAACAACATCTGACTTTTTGGGCCTCCACCTGCCTCCCCCACCCCCCAACAAATAAAGATTTATAATTGTTGGATTGCCATCACCCACTGGGTAACTTGCTTTCTACAATGCAAGAAAAATTAATGTTGCTTGTGTAGTGCATTGCACAGTTTAGCACTTACATTTCACATACTGTAATGTCTATTACAGCTCAATTACTGTAATGTAGAGAAGGTGCCATCAAGACTTCCATCATGTCTAGATACATAGAAGGAAAGACTCCATCAAGACTGCCATCAAGGAGGGGGATTTATTTGAGATAAATGGGCAAAACCTTTTTTAGGAAATTGCATAAAGAAAACATATATGTGGATTTCCGCTGCTGTTGGCTTTTATATCCATTTGTATTGTACCTTTGACTTGCAATGCTGTGGTGTATAACTGTAATGGTGAGAAGATTCCAAGAATGACTAATGGAGCTGTCTTTCTTTTTCATTCTAATGTGAAACTTCCTATATTTATGTATGTAGGAATTTTGAAGCAATTTATTTAAAGAGTTCATTATTTGAAGGACTCTTTAGGCTATTCTTTCCCTTGTGAATTTTCTGTTCTTTTCCCTGGGGCCTGTTTAAATGAGTTTATGTAGTTTTTTTTCCCCATAAATGTGCTTATGTGTGGTTCATGTCTTTGGATATTACACTTTACCTGTAAGTGGCCGTTTTGCTCTTTAACTAATTACACGTAAACAGACTCTCAGGTAATTAGATTTGCAGGTAATCTAGGTGCACAGCAACTGCGTTTAGAGGATCTAAATCAGGGCCTTGGTAAACCAACTTTTTATGATTTTTGGACGGGTTTTTGTAATTTTTTATTATGTAATCGTTGATGATATATGCACAATATTCTCCAGCCTTATTTATGCAATGATTTAGACTCTTTGTCGAGCCAAACTATACGTCTATCTTAAAGGCCCCACATAATATATCAATAGTTCAAAAATATCTTGAGATTGAATGTCCTAGTTTTCCTGATCTTGTTTATGTGGAGTGCATCTGCTACGTCTTGCTATCAAGTCTTTTGCAGGGCCTTGATCATAGATTAGGATGATACGACCCATGGATTCTTGTATCATTGGGGATGACCTTTGATTAGTCAATTAGATTTGGGTCTGGAGCACTAAAACATGAGCTCTGCCATGTAAAGGTGGGAATCATATTTCTTTGTCAACTACTTTCATAGGGTCTTCTTTTTTTTTTTTTTTTTTTTTTTTTCAGGTGTGCCACCTTTGAGAAACCTTGCTGAGTACACCAGTTTAGGGCATTGGTTAACCCACTTTCCGAAGGAGTTTTCGGACGAAATTTGGGGTTTTTGAAGTCCATATTATGACCTTCAAAAATGCAATTTTTCGATCGGAAAAAATCGTGTTTGCTTCATTTTCAACTCGCGCACTTTTCCTACCCTGTCGGCCAAATCTGCTGAAACCTTGTTGAGCGCCCCTATTTAGAGCATTGGTTAGCATTTCCTGAGGCAGTTTTTGGACGAAATTTGAGGTTTTCAAAGTTCATATTATTAACTTCAAATCTGCAATTTTTCGGTTGGAAAAAATCGTGTTTGCCTCGTTTTCAACTCGCGCACTTTTCCTACCCTGTTTGCCAAATCTGCTGAAACCTTGCTAAGTACCCCTGTTTAGGGCATTGGTTAGCCCACTTCCCGAGGGAGTTTTTGGACGAAATTTGCGGTTTTTGAAGTCCATATTATGAACTTTAAACATACAATTTTTCGATCGAAAAAAATTGCATTTGCCTGATTTTCAACCTGCGCACTTTTCCTACCTTGTCGGCGAAACCTGCTGAAACCTTGCTGAGTACCCATGTTTAGGGCATTGGTTAGCCCACTTCCCGAGCGATTTTTTGGATAAAATTTGGTGCTTTCAAAGTATATATTTTGAACTTTAAATCTGCAATTTTTTGGTCAAAAAAATAATGTGTTTGCCTCATTTTCAACTCACGTACTTTTCCTACCCTGTCGACCAAATATGCTGAAACATTGTTGAGTACCCCTGTTTAGGGCATTCGCTAACCCACTTCCCAAGGGATGTTTTGGACGAAATCTGTGTTTTGCGAAGTCCATATTATGAACTTCAAATTTGCAGTTTTTCGGTCGGAAAAAATTATTTTTGCCTCGTTTTCAACTCACGCACTTTTCCTATGCTAATCCTTCATTTTATAACTTGTAAAAAGGGTAGATTATTAAATTAGAGTTTTGCCCATCAAAATGGATTCCCATCTTGAGAAAATAGCCAGGTTCATATGTTAAGAAGGATTGATAGTAAACATATCACTGCAGACAAAGGCTCTCACTAACAATTACGTACAACGCACATGCCTCCCACTAGTAGTCAATAAATAAACATGTGCATCTCGACATTTCCATTCGAAACAAAAATTGAGATAATACACAAGTGCATACTTACATTTCCATTCAAAACAAAAATTGAGATAATACACAAGTGCATCTGGACATTTCCTTTCAAAAAAAAAAAAAAAAAACCCTAATAGAGTTAGCTATCTTCATGTTGCAAAGTTTGAACCGAATGCATATGCAACAAATAGTAGAAACACCATCGATATATAGCTACAATAATTTGGGTGTTGCTGCTGAAAATTATGAGCTTCTACACTTTCTCTCAAAAGTCTAATTTCATGCTTAATCTCCTGCTTAATCTCCTACTTCATCTCTTCAAGTGTCGTTCGTGTTTCATCTTCTCTACTTTCCATTTGCACCCGTCCGATACTTCGTCCCGGTGCATATTCAGTCACGACCTCATCCATCCAAATCCACAACCCGCAACCTCAGTCTCTCTACACACAAATTCATAGGAAAAGAAAAATTATTTTTTGAGTGAAAACACATATTAATTTAAGGAGTTAGAATCCATGGACACTTACGTGTAAATCTGGATATTTCCAAAATCTCCGTCCCAGATTATGGGACGCACAAGATGTCTTTAAATTTTTGTCCCGAATTATGGGACGTACGCGATGGCACTTTGGAGCCCATTCTAAGTTTCATACCAAAGATGATGTAGACGACATTTGTAAGGCTGATCCCATTATGGAAAGAAAAAACAAACAAATTAACATCAGATAAAAGAAAATGCCAAATAGAAACTTGAGAGGACTAAGTATCATGGCAGCTATGGATACAGCAGGTGCTACACTCTGCAAAACACTTTATAGCAACAAAAATATAAATTCCTCGAATTTGATCATATTTTCCAAATCAAAGAAGAGACCCTTCTTTGTTATTATCCATTCAAATGTCTATTTTAGTTTGAACAAAGAGCAAAATCTTATCAGCAGATGTATGTGTGAGAAATAATAAGAATATTTGTCAGTGGTAAGAAATGTAAAAGAACCTCTGAGATGGGAGCCCTACAAAACCAGAACATCTGATAATGGAGTGCATAATCCCAGGAACCAACAAAAAAAGCTAGCATAATTTCCATACTACACACAACACAAATGAAAATGCAGTAGTAAAAGAAATGGAATAGATCTAAAACAAATGCAAGGTTGGAAAAAAAAAAATGGGGATCGAAGGATGTCAGAAATAGTCTATTTAAGTGGAGCTTTCTGATTTCCAAATGCAATATATATGAACAAACTATGCAAAGGCTTAAAAAGAGTCTATTTAATGAAAATGAGTGGCAATTCTGGTTCCACATCCTTGCTTTCAACCTACTGGATGTAGATCCAAATCTTTCTAGATCGAAGAAGAATTTCCATAGTTCATACTAATTTTTCTTACATTGTAGAAAGCAAGTTACCAAGTGGGTGATGGCAATCCAACAATCAGAAATCTTTATTTGTTGGGGGCAGGTGGAGGCCCAAAAGTCAAATGTTGTTATCGTTGTTTTTGTCATTTTGTTTCAAGGAATATACCCAAGTTGTCATCAGAACCCAAGTCTTTTTCCTCCCCCTTTCTTACCTGCTCTTTGCAGAGAACTTATATCTTCCCGAGAGGGAGAGCAGCGATGATGTAGAGAGATCAAGTTGAGAGGGAGAGCAACAACGATGGTGGAAGAGGGAGAGAGGGTTTACTGCAGCGAGAGAGAGAGAGAGAGAGAGAGAGAGAGAGAGATCGACAAGAGAGGGAGAGATGAGAGAGGGAGAGATAGAGAGATTGCCAAGAGAGGGTCTGCGCACACAGAGAGAGAGAGAGAGAGAGAGAGAGAGAGAGAGAGAGAGAGACAGAGAGAGAGATATGCGATAGAGAGATCGATGCGATAGAGAGAGATCGAGTTGAGAGAGAGATCGAGCTTACTGTGATCACTGCCTAGCTCTGCCGAAGATGGAAGGGGGAAATGAACTGGGAAAATGAGAAGAGGGGGAAATGAAATGGAGAACAGAGAAGGGCGCCAGTTTTCATTTCGTTTTCCTCTTGTGTTCCGCCCAAAGCACACGTGTCTCTCGCACGTTGTAGCTGACTATACCCTCAGCTGCAGCTCAGGAGAGCTATTCCCTATATATATATAT